>ML821167.1:151657-185149 GCA_009831015.1 Picea engelmannii
TTCCCACATTTTACTCTACTTAGACTTGACCTCTAGGGGCTTCACTTCCATCTCTATCCATATCCATCCCATTCCCCCTAGGGTCAGCGGGATCACCTCCCTAGAGTGACCTAGTCACCCTTGAAGTGTGAGACCTACATCGATGTGACAATGGGTGTAGGATTCCCAAGTTTTAGCACTTGCTTTGTGTTTGGTTCAGGCATTGTCCAACCTACAACTTGCACTATAACATTGTGGAACCACTGCCGGGGAATATTTTGAATTTTCTTCGTACGCTAACGACACTTTGGTAAGTTATCCCAAAGAATTTCCCTTAGCTTTCCTTACCACTCCACCTAAGGGACATTCTCTTTCCATTTTTCTTGATGAGCTCATCTTGAAACTCATCTGGAAACTCCACCTTCCCATAATCCTTCTTTACAACAATATTTTCCCCCTGGGAGGTTCAAGCCTTCTAAGGTTTACTAAAGAAATCCTCCTCTCAAGTCTCTCTTTTCTAAGACCCTTTTCCATAATACCCTTCCCATTGTTCCAATGGCTTGCCTTTGGGAAAGGGACCTTTACAAACCCCTTAACATGGCCAATATCCAAGGTTACCCTAACAAAATGCCAAAAAAAGTCAACAAGTGGTTTCCAAAGTTCCCAGGAAACAACGTGATAACTATTGAATACCACATTTATGTCATGGGTCGGGACATGGACAACGCAGGTATTGATCATGAGGATGTGGCCATGTTGATATTTGCTTCATCATTGACTGAGGAAGCCCTTGATTGGTTCAAATTGTGAAAAATCCAGGTCCTATCATCTTTCCTTCTTGGTCTGTCTTTGACCAAAGAAAGGCTCTAAGTTTCTTCTGTGGTAAAGTATTTTCTGTTGTTTTATAACAACCAACAGTCCAAGTGTCTTTTGCTGATTTGTTACGGTTATATTCTCCATTTTGGGTGCTCTAGCATGCCATTTTTATCACCAGAAATTAGTACATGCATCTCAAAATAAACATAACACACCTAAACATCGCTTACTACTGAAAATGAAATAGATCTAAGAGACTAATACATGCATTTGTAGACACAGGTATTTTTGATCAACATGACCCTAGATAAAACCTCCCCAGGGAAAACCAATTTGGAATATGTGTGTATATATGAGGAAAGAAAAAGAAGGGTTACAATGAACACAATATATGAAAGAAAATGATAAAATAGCAACTCCAACTGAGCTGATATAAAATCTCTAAATCAACAGATGCACCCCAAAATGGTGTGCCCCTCATGCAAATTGCCAAAACCACCAAATCTACTCCAACTGCCAACTGTGAACTCAGATCTGAAAACCCCTCCACAAGAATGAAGCTCTAGTAGATGGCCTCCCTCTGAAACTGATCTCACTACAATCTTATGGATAGATATCCTACCAGGTACGAATCAACCTCCACATCTAATGCGTCCCTCTTAGAAGTAGAATAGCTCTAAGAAATAATCAAAGCAAGTAGCTCCAAGCCTCCATCAATGAAATCAAGCGACCTCCCTCAAACATCCTCACAAAACTAACCTCATCTCCATCCTCCAAGAGCTCCTCTCTCACCAAGCAAATGACCAAATGAAGAATGTGCCCTCCTTCTCCCTTTGAGCCCCTCTTTGACTCTCAAAAGGAAACCTAAAACATGAAGGGTTGAGATCATCTCATCTCCCATCTAAACAATGGTTGAGATCTCCCCTTTCACATTTAAGTCACAAACCCACTTTGGGTTTAGTTTCCTAAGTCAACATTATGTCTCTAATTCACCCCTTTGTGAATTAATAGTCATTTTAGGCCAAAATGACTAAATTTCACTTTATCCAAAGTCAAAGTGAAATTAGACAAAAAGTACAAGGTACAAAGTGTAATGTCCTTCCATCATGTGCTAAGGAGGTCATAAGCACATGGGGAACACCTCCCAAGGTACAAAAATCAACACTCCCTCTTACCGAGGAAGGTGTTCCTCACCAAGCCCATCTTGTCTCTGAAATAGACATGCTTGCCCCGTGGCAAGGCCTTGGTGAGAATATCTGCTACCTGGTCATTTGTAGATATATACTACAACTGAACTGCCCCTCTCTGAACCCAGTCACGAATGAAGTGGTACTTGATCTCAATATGCTTCGACCAGTCATGAAACACTAGATTCTCAGAGAGTTTTATGCAACTCTGATTATCACAGTGAATGATAGTTGGAGACATCTTCTGACCGAATAAACCAACTAGTATCTTGCGAAGCCAAATGGCCTCACAACTAGTCTGACTGGCCACCATATACTCTGCCTCGGCCGAACTCAAAGAAACTGACTTCTGCTTCCAGCTGAACCAGGAAACAAGTCCCGACCCCAAACTGAAGCAGCACCCTGAGGTGCTTTTCCTTTCAACAGTACATCCTTCCCAGTATGAATCTGTATAGCCAATCAAACTGACTCCATCTCCTCAGACATAGTCTAGGACATAGTCCACTGTCCCAACAACATATCTCAAGATTTTTTTTTCCCCAACCATGTGAACACTCCTCGGGTCAACCATGTATTGGTTGAGTGTGTTCACGACAAAACATATATCTTGTCTGGTGTTAATCAAATACATAAGTGAACTGATAAAATGCCATGTATACTGTGGCATCCACCAACTGGCTATACAAAGCACTAATCTTCTTCCAATTGGTGATCATAGGTGTAGACATGGGTCTGCAGTCCTCCATCTGAAATCTTCTCAAAATATCTACTGCATACTTCCCTTGCCCGAGAAATATGTGACCCTCATCCTACCATACCTCCATACCCAGAAAGTAGTGCATCAATCCGATATCACTCATCTCAAACTCTGATGCAAGTCCTATCTTGCACTCAACTATGAGATCCTCGACTCCAGTAATGAATAAATCATTCACATACAAAATGAGAATGAGCATGTCCTCACCCCTAATGATGAAATAGAGGTTCGGATCAGCATCGCTCTTCTCGAAGCCCATCTGAAGAAAATAAGTATCAATCCATGAATACCAAGCTTAGGGAGCTTGGTACAGACCATATAGTGCCTTCCTCAAAAGAAACATGTGATTCCCCCTGTCACTCACCTCAAACCCTTGTGGTTGCTCTATGTACACCTCCTCCTCAATAAAGCCATTCAAAAATGTGGTTTTCACATCCATCTGGTGAATGCGCCAACCCATCTCTTTTGCTATGGAAATGATAATCTTGATAGAAGTGTATCTTGCAACTGGTGCAAAATTCTCATCATAATCAACTCCCTCAATCTGTGAGAAGCCTCGTGCCAAAAAATGAGCCTTGTGTTTCTCCACGTTGCCATCTGCAACAATCTTGGTCTTGTACAACCACCTGGAAGTCAAAACTGACTTCCCCACTGACCTCAGAACCACATCCCAGACATCATTGCACACAATGGAGTCATACTCCTCAACCATGGCCTCTCTCCAGACTTGATGGTCAATTGCCTACGCAAAATTTTGTGGCTCAGTATCCCTGATACTCATCAATAGTGTCAAATATGCTCCCATTCTGACTGGCGGCCTGCTCTCTCTGATTTGGCTCTTGGGCTCCCCTACATTCTCTCTGGCCTCCTCCATGGTTTCCTGAAACCATCTAGGTCTCCTCTTATTTAAATAGGTCAACGGAGAAGTAAGGCCTCTTTGCCCAAGAGTCACTACCTCTGGACTCGTCTCAACACTCTGAGATCCTGAAGATTGTACTCCCTCTGAAGATTGTGCCCCATCTAACTGAACATGCTCTGACTGTGACCCTGAAGGTGTGCATGGTGAACCTGTCACCCCTGATATTGGTGTACCTGATGACTGAGGTTGTGCTCCCTCTAAGACTGCAACCGGAAACTCTGCATCATCCTCAAATCCAACTCTCAACTCAAGAGATCTCACAAAATCCTTATCCTCCTCAAATATAACATCTCTGCTCACCACCACTTTCCCAAGTGGAGGAATGTAAATATTATTGGCTTTTGACACCTCTGAGTATCCAACTAGAATCCCCTGCTGGGATGTGGGGTCTATATTTATCCTCTTCTCCGAGGGAACATGAGAGAAAGTCGAGCATCCAAATATCCTGATGTGCTTGACATCGGGCCTCCTATTAGTGAAGGCCTCCTCAGGAGTCATCTTCCCCAAAATATTATGGGGGCTCCTATTCCGCAGGTCAATTGCAGTAGGGAATGCCTCTGCCCATAAATATAAAGGCAAACTCTGATCATGCAGCATAGATCTCGTTGCATTGGTAATGGCCCAGTTCTTCCTCTCAACAAGCCCATTCTGTTGGAGGTTGTAACGTATGGTCATCTGTCTCCTGATGCCATTTTGTGCACAAAAGTCTACAAACTATCTCGAGGAGTACTCTCCCCCATTATCCGATTTCAAGACTTTGATCCTCTTTCCCGATTGGTTCTCCACAAGATCTTTGAACTCTTAGAACCGTGTGAAGACCTCCCTCTTGGCCTTTAGGAAATAGATCCAAGTCTTCCTCGAGTAGTCATCAATAAATGTGAGATAATAATCACAACCACTCAAGGACCTCTGAGTCATGGGCCAACACACGTCCGTGTGTACTAAATCCAATATCCCAGGTGACTTGGTGTCACTGCTGGGGAATGATGCCTTGGAAAACTTGCCAAGTGCACACCTTCTCCAAACATCTTGATGCTCTATGTTGATCTGTGGCACTCTGGTCACAACCTCTCTCAGTCATCCAAGAGACCCATGATTTAGGTGGGTCATCTTACGATGCCATAACTCACATAGATGTTTGTTGCCATTGATGCTCGTTGCCAATGCATGAAGTGGATGAAAAATAAATCTGAATAGTTTCCCCTCTCTCACTCCAACCACCTGTCCTGAGGCACGTGGAGAACCCCGAGGATGAATCAATACCTCGGTGCCTCTAAATGTCAGCTCAAGATGTCTATCCTGAAGGGTGGAAACTAATATCAGATTCTTCTTCATGCCAGGGACATAAAGAACGTTTGTGGATGATATAGGTGGCAATCCATCTCTCTGAAAAGAAACTGTGCCAACCCCTGCAACTGTGACAACTCTGTCATCTCCAATAGAAATCTCAATCCTAACCTCAGTGTCTCTAAGATCAGAAAAATGCTCTCAATATCCAGTCATGTGGCTCGAAGCCCCGCTATAAATATACCAGATCATGGGTGTCATCTCAAATGAAGTGCAACATGTGAGGAAATCACGCTCTCTTTGAAACTCTGTCTGAAAGTCAATCTCCTCTATTATAGTTGCGGTACTACCCTTCTTCTTCTTCCTATTTGGGCATTGTTCAACATAGTGCCAAAAATTCTTACAAACAAAGAACTTCACTTTTCTCATATCTCTCTTCTGACCACTTCCCTGACCACTGCTTCTCTCTCCTTCTCCACTCCCCTGTGATGGGGCCCCAAAACCGGGACCTTGCTGACCCCCATAGTTGGCCTTCTTCTTTCCCTTTGTCCAAAGAGAAAGATCCTCCTCACCCTGACCAATCTATTGTTGCTTCTCCCGCTATCCAGAAGCCTCGGCTACCAACTGAATCCCCTCCTGGACAAAGTCATCCCACATCCTCTCCCATGTAGGCATGACCTCCCTGGCAACTATGCCACGTCCAAATGGACCCCAGGGTTTGGTGAAGCTACTCATAGTTTTCCTCACCAAAGATTTATGGTCAACAACCTCGTCAATGACTCCAAGCTCATTTCAAGATGTTGGAAAAGATTGACCACATTCAAGAAACTTTCCAACCAAAGGCAACTTGAAAAGAATATGAAAAAGATTTGCACTCACTGCCAGAAGAGGGGTCATCTCATTGACCAATGTTGAACATTGCATCCAACCACTCAGTGAGAGTACAAGAAGCAGATGGATAAAAATACTGGCAAGAATGGAAGAGGAGATTCCATCATCGATGTGAGTCAATATGATTCACAAGAAGACGATTTTCAGTAGAAAAAGTCACCATTGAATTGGCTTGGTAAGAAATAGTTAGATTTCTTGAACAAGTAAGTCTTGCATTTCTCTGTTTGTAGATGCATATTTCAGCCTTATGTATTCATTTATGTTGAAAGTATGACAAGTTGTAGTAGCTTATCATAACTTGTATGATGCAAGTTTGCATTTGAATGCAATTCTATTGAAGGCATTCTTGTTGTTGCACAACTTCGCTGGGAGGATGTAAAAGATGGGTATGATACTCACTTATTGCAGCCACATATCTTTTAATTTCATCTCTTATGTACCTACATGTTTTTGGGTTTATGTACTTATGTTTGTACTTGAAGGAGAGTTGAAGAGCTTTGCACATGCATGTGATTTTGTATGTGTAAACAGTGAACTTGATGATATTTTCACTATGAATCATGAATGTAACATGGTTGTGTATCAAGAATGTCGACTTCATTGGGAATGTCGATATGTTTCAAATGAGTCTCGACTTGTGTCTATGTTGTATTGACGACTATGTTGTGTCGATCATGTTTCTCGACTTATGTTTAGTCGATGGTTTTTGTCGGCTTGTAAGTCGATTTTTAGTACACCAAGATGCAGAAAAACACCATGTACTTTGATGAAGTACAAGTTGCGACCGATATTGATTGAAGAGAAAAAGAGTTGGTTGGCATCATTTTCATTCTTGTATAAAAATTTTTTTCAAGATTGATGGTTTTCTTGGTTTGTGGCAAGATGTCGCAGGAAAGTTTTTTATGCAGCCATTGTAGAGCGGATTGTGTTGATGCCAAAGAGTTCACAAGAGGAACTTGATTCTCAGTGGGAAGGCTGACAGTTTTCCAAGCACAAAGAGAATAGTGGGTCAGGAGCATCCAAAGAACAATGGTCGAGGGACATAGCCAGTTGCAGTGCAAGGCATGTCAAGGTACCCAGGTGATTGAAAAAAAGACTTTTCAAGTAGAATCAATGGATATAAATTGGAAGAAGAAGAGTATTGAAGCTCAGGGAGATAATCATCAACTTTTGTGGATCCAAAATCCTTTCAATGGGAAGGTGTGATCAAAATCTGGACCAAGGGTCAAAATTTAGCCCAAAAATCAAAGTGTTCGGAATCACTTCAAAACAAACAGTTGTGTAGACCTCTTCCTCACGAACCCAACACACTTTGAACAGGTTCAAACGAACATAGGATGAGTGAGATATCACATTATGTTCGATTTTCCAAACAGGAAAATAATTTGTTGACTATACAGTCCGTACAGTCCGTCCAGGCTAACGTGGCAGGGTTACGAGCCCACACATGGCAATGTTGACGTGGCAGGTGATGATTGGACAACCAAGTGGTAGATGTGGGTGAATTAGGTTTGGACACGTGGCATCTTGTTAACAAATTGTATGGTGCCACGTGGCCCATACATGGGCTACCACATGGCACCTTGATGTTATGATTTGGTTTAAAAATTAATGTGGGGTCTGTGGGAGTCGAACCCCGGACCTCCATATGAACCAAGCTTTCACATAGTCTGGGCTACCACTAGCCCAAGATTTAGTTCTTAATATATATATCTTTTGATATATATTTTAATTCAGTTATGTCAAAGGTTAGGGTGGGGTCCGGGCTGGGGCTTAGCCCCAACCCCGATTTTATACGCCTACCATATGAACTCAACACACAGAATTGTGCGTGGATTTTTATTCAAATGGTTATTTCAGCGCCCGACACTTTTCAAGTCCACAAATACCATTGCTAACGAGGGCCTATTTTCGCGTTGGGACGTGGCCATATGGCCCCCCATGCGCCCAACACCTTCGCCCTTCAAGGCCCTAAGTCCGCTAATGGTGCGATAGTTTAGCACCAGTCATGGGAATGCATCTTTGTGCTGGTTTCAGGCATGGAAAAACACCCAAGAGCTAGGTTACTCATAAGGAGTACGTTTTGGTGAACCAGAGACAACACCATTGAAGGAGGAAAATGGCAGGAGGCCTATCTTCTTCATTTTTTGGCCAAATGAGGTGTCGAAAAAGCCCAGCTAGGGGTTTTTGGATGTTTTGAATCCATTGGTACAGGTTTCAAAGGAATTTGGAGACTTATAAATCATGTTTTTCTATAGGGAAGTTTCAGAGAGCTCTAGGGAGCTTAGGGCCACCATTGAAGGAGGTCATGCCCAGATGAGCCATGGTCTGTTTTCAAAGTTCTAATAGTCATTTTTTAGGTTTTTATGTATTCTAAAAAAAATGGCATAGTCGGTAAATCCATTCGAGTTGAGAAGCATCATGTAAAATAATTTTAGACAAACTAATCCCAGAGAGCCTAGTCCATTGATGGAGGCTCAAGGAGATGTATCCCAGTTGGGGGTGAACTCCTTTATCATGTTGTTATTGTTGTGAGTTTTTATGGTTATGTTTTGCTGCAATTTATGTTTATTGTTATATTATTTAAAAAACATATTTAACCTTTGAAAAACCTCACACATAAACACCTAAAAGAAGCCGAAACTTGACACATAAATCCTCTTGCACAACTAAGACATTGAGCAAGGTCCTGAAGTTTGTTTAAATGGAGTAGAGGGTTCTTGCATAGAAAAACAAGTCAACCCCCTATTTTCATATCATCTAGATGAGACAGAACTAGAACGTAGTGATGGCCTCCTCCTTACAGAGAGTTGAGAAGAACTCCAGATTATTCTCCTATGTAACGCAGTGATAAAGGAGATCTACTGAGTTGGACGTGCCTTTGGCTGAGAACAAGGTGAAGTTGTGAATTCCCATGAGTTGGGTGCAATTTCATGAGACATAGATGAAGACGATGTATGAACCTCCTCTGAGCAGAGAGTTGAGATGATAAAATGCAAATGACTCTCCTGTGTTATTTAGTGGGAAAGAAGATCTATTGAGTGGACGTTCTTGTGGACGAGAACATGTGAACGTGATCCTAGTGGTTGAGCACTAGTGTGAGTGGTTATCCTGTGTAATGCAGTGAGATAGAGATATGGAGAGCCCTTGCTATATTTTTCAAGAGTCAGACCTTCCTGTAACCATAATCGTAATGTAAAGGGTACAGGTCGGCCCCTCCTTAATGTAATTGATAATTAATGTAAAAGATAATTAATCTGGTTAATATTAATTATATTGTGAGATAGAGAGGTCTGATCTGTTGTGCCAGTAGAAACTTATGTTGACAGGTCAAGTTTGATATAAGTAAAGGTAAATTCCTCATTGAGGAATCATATCTCAAGTATGAGTCTAGAAATTTCTACAAGTACATCTTCTTGGGATAAGTGCGCACCTCTCTTGGGCACTAGTCTTATATAGTTTACAAGCACCCTCTTGTGTGATAGGTTTTCTTGGTGGTGAACGTCTTTCTCTTGAAGAATATAACAAAGGATTTGGATGGGTTTTCTTCCCTTGTTGAGAAGGTTTTCCCAGGATACTTCTTGTGTACTTGTGCATGGCGTTTCTTCTTGTGATCTTGGTTGTTGCAACAAAGTTTTTATGGTTTAAGTAAAATGATAAAATGGAATGAACTTCATGCTTAAGCCTTCCCTATTGAAAATCAACATGGTATCAGAGCATAGGTATTGAAGAAACCTTGCACAAGAATTTAAAAGGGTAAACCATCCTCCTTCTGCAGTTCTATATGTCCTCTAAGGTTTCTATAGAAATCCATATGACCCTCATTTAATTAGCCTTTTCAACACTTTACAAGTGGGCATTGAAGATAAAACTTGGACCAAGTTGTACGACCTTCCTCAATGCATCTCCATTGACCTTCAAAATTAAATTCCGAGCATTTTGAATTTTTGGCCCTAGTGTTTCTAGCGTTTTGCTAATTTTTACACAAATTTTAGAACTAGGGTTTTTGCAACTCATTGAAGGAGCTCTTCAACTCACCAGTCTTCTCCTATCTTTCAAAGGCTTATTTTTGGTATTCATAAGTCCAACAAAACCTAAAAGTGATAGCCTATCCTAGCCGTTAGGTTTTCTAGCCCAGTTGACAAGGGTTTGTGAAGAATCTAAATTTATGATGAACAAAACTATGATGGAAGATAAGCTTAATGGATCAAGAATTTTCAAGTTCTTGGAAGACAAGAATTCAGAGGAAGGCTTATTGTGGGTGATACAAAAAGGGGAAACATTGACTACCTTCTTCATGAATATGTCAGAGGACAAAGATCAGCCAGGTGCCATTGGAAAAATCACATCAACACCCTCAGGTATGCACTTGTATATATATATATATATTATTTGTATAATTGTCATGAGGGTAATTGTAGGAGGAAGGAAAATTTTTTGAAGTCATGAAATCAGATTAATCTCATTGCATTTAGAGGAACAACACACTAGAAGTGAACACTCCAGGTTTGATTGTTTTAATTGTCATTTCTCTAAACAAGACAATCATGTGAACAAGACAATGAGGTGGCCCACACGGGCCTAGACATGATATCCTCCTTGTCTGTCAGCAATGGAATAGGATCGGGATAAGCAGAAGAGTTGAGAACACCTTGATATGTAATCTATGTTGTCGATAGTGGCATGGTCATTCCAGCATATGATTGTCCTTCACAAGACGAAGTTGCTGAAGGTAGGGTCCACAGATCATCAAAATAAGACGTGTGGAAATGAATGGAACTTCCAGTTGAGACATACCTATTGGACATGGCATAAACTTGATGGTTCGGTGCTGAGAATTCGAAAGTACAAATAAGGGAAGAATACATTCCAACACTGATATTCTCAGTTGTCGACCGAGAATTGTCGATCACAGGGATTGATTGTCCAAGAGATGCATTAGGACTAGAGTACACAAAGGATAATTGATCGATCATCACAATCTTCCCTTCATGAGGAAAACAAAGAGTACGAAAGATGAATGAAAATATGATGATCATAGCGTAAGTCCAATTGCAATGTAGTAACAAGTTATAATCAAGAGGTGCATACACTACCTCTACTTCCACCTCTACCGTCTTCCCACCTAACTGGACCAGAAAGGTAGGGAGAATACTATGAGGGTGGAAGGAATGATCGTCGAAAGTAGTCAACATGTTCGATGACTTGGAAAGGGTCGAAGAACCAAGAGCTTTCCAACAAACCAGGGACATCACACACGTAGCAGCACCTTCATCAACAACCATGTGTTTGATGGTATATTTTGAATACTCCACATGGATTTGGAAAGCCACATGGTAAGGAAAATGAGGCTTAACACTTGTGACGTCAAAATTGATAATATTTGAGCCACTGGGCTCTAGAGCTGAAAGAGGCATTCCTTTGTGAAGGACACGTCTGGAGTACCTCCAAAGCCGACATCACACAAGGGGTTTAGCCCAGGTCCTCAACAATAGAGTAGTTCTGGGCAACTCTAACATTTGGATTATGGGTAGAGCACTTGAGTACTCCTTTCGATATATGAGGTTGTTGCTATGGTTTCTCAATCTATAAAGTCATCTCTGGGGGAGGAGGAGGAGATTCTAGACCAGGAATAGTTTGTTTAGAACTATAGTCTTGAGATCGAGTGGCTACATCAATTTTTACATCGACCATATTGATACATAGACGGTCGCCATCTTGCGACTGTTGGTTTTGACCTCCACCAGCCTCATTTCCGGCATTCGAGGAGCTCAAGGCTAAGTGTTTATTATGTGGGAATGGATTCATCATCACGGTGGGAAATTGAGCTAAAATCCTCACAACTTTTGCAAGTTTGGGGCACAAATGGGTAAGGTGATCATCTATGCAAAGCTTACAGGTAAACTTCGCCTTACGTTTTTCTCGTTTTCACTCTACAACATTAATACCCATCTTCTCATTATTGTCCTTAGCTTTATTACCATTTTTCCCACCCTTACGGTTATTACGTCCTTTCTTCTTATTCCCTCCTGGTTACTGGCTACCATTCAGGTTGGTCGATGATTGCACTGAGTGTACATCCGTCGACTGAGTGGGATTGGAAGACACAGATGAGGCTGGTCCTCCTGCAAACTGACTTAAAGATAACTCTTTCAACTAGTTTGTCAATGATTCTATGAACTTTACATTGGCAGAACCTAAAATTCCATCGGCATGAGGTCCGAGCTTTTGCCTAGGGTTGTAAGTAGACCGCGATGTGTCAAGAAGAAGATGGTATAACATCCCAGACTGAGCATTTATCAAATCTAATTATTGGACTCTAAAGATAGCTTCTTCCTCAGTGGTAACCCCAAAAGTAGAAACGTCCTTTGATATAGGAGCGTGCAAAGACTTAAGAAACCATTCTAAAAGAAAGGTCAGGGGTATAGGGGTCTTAATCAACCTCTTTTGTCTATGCCACTCTTGGATATGGTCCGAGATATGAGTGATAGTATCCTGGCGTAATGTAGACAACAACTCTAAACCAGCATCATAATGAATGGGCAACTAGAAGTGGTTATGAAAGACCATCACCAAGTGACTAAAAGTCCCATATGCCCCACTTGGTAGCTCAATATACCATTTCACCACAACTCCGATAAGGGTATGTTGAAATAATCTCAAATGAATAGAATCATCATTGAGGGAGTTTGATGAGCACCAAAAGAGAAAGGTAGTGACGTGATCACCGTGATCATCTCCATTCTTACCCTTAAACTTTGGGATGTATTAAGGAAGTTTGGTGGTGACCGGGGGCCATGAAGGATCGTGGCTCACGGGGTCATTCATTAACTTAGACAAATCTAGCAGATTAAGCGTGGCCAGAAAAGGGAGGTGGGGTTGTGACATCTGGCCCCAACCTCCCAGGAACGATTGTGCTTATGGATTCGTAGGCCATCCAGGGTTTTGGTAAACACCATGGCCATGTCCGGCATTATAAGGCCCTCCTCCGGGATGATTCATATACGGTGGGTTGGGCATCATTCCAGCTAGAATGTACTGTTGAGGGTTATATAAAATTCCCCCAGTCAGATTAGATCCAGGTTGGGGATAGCCCAAATTGTGAAACTGACCTCCCCCAGGTTGGAAACTGGAGGATAGAGGCAGATTCATCATGCCAAATGTATTGGTCAGAATCTGCGCTGAGGAGGTAGGATTGTAGGACAAAACTTAGTCAAAACTTGTCCACCGGGTTGATTATTCCACCCAAAAGTAGGAGGATTGGACCTAGGGTTAAAAGCAGGCATACCTCCCATATTAGGAGTCATTTTAGGGATTTGAGATCCACCAAATGAAAAAGGAGTGTAAGGATGTGTGTTTCCCCCAAGCCCAACGCTAGCGTTAGGGCTAGTAGCTGGGATGGAGTTCAAAAACTGTGAGGTGAAGTTAGGTATACCATAAGAAAATGGACTGGAAGCCATAGGGATGGACTGAACATTGTAGCTCGGTGAGTGGCCAAGAGACCCAAAGGGGTTTGAGGTGATAGCATGAGAATTAACCATAGGCCGGGCCATAGTAATGATAGATGCCTCTGGTACTACAACCATGGAGGTTGTAGGAGTTGAAGGGGTGCCATTAACTACAGTGGGTATGGGAGTCGAAGGGCTCCCAGAATTCTGGAGACCATGTTTAGTACTCATCCTCGTAGAATCACAAGTCTGAGTAGTGTATGTGTGTGTACCACATGTAATGACTCTACTCCTTTTAGAAGGCAAGGACACGGAATCTGGTGGTAACTGTAACAAGCGATGGGACCAGCGGGGTGGTTGGTCCGACTCCATGATGACTTAAGACTCTAAAGATAAAAAAATATATCTTAAGGCCAACTAGTAAGCAAAGAGCACACCAAAATTCAAATGGCCAATATGCATGCAAACAGGCTAAAGTGGCTAAGTGGCCTCCCTCCCTAAAGAAGGTATGTCTCGTCCAAGAGGGACCTGAGAATCCCTGCTAAAGATCGAAGGTAACATAATCAGTTATAGGGGCCCTCGTTGTCTTAACAACCAGTCGGTCAAATCCCCCTAGAGAGGTAATCCTCCATAAAGGTTGTGTGTTTTCCAACCCCTATCTAACCTAGGGTACCTACAGAATAACCCCTGCAAATAACCTATGAGATACCTAAGTCAAGCAATTAATAAACCGTTGTATAATTGATGCGTAGGTGAGCATTCGTAAGTCCGGATCATCGTATGGGTAGGGTAGCAAAGCCTGAAACCTTGAAAGAATCGCCTCTCACAGAGGTATGGGTACTAGCAAGATCCCCAAATATGAATAAATCCACAGAAATATCTTTGATGCTAGGTGAGTATCTGGGGGATATCCCTTCAACCAACTTCATGCGACCTCGTGATTAACTCCGGTGTGAGCAGAGCCTCCTAAATTTACCAATTATACAATGGATTTATCCACTCCACGACTCAGACACATATGTTTATTTAATTGCCTTAGAGAAGTTTACTCACGAAATCCTATTCCTAGGCTAGTTTGTGCACCCTAGAAAAGAAAATCGTTACTAATAAATTTTAAATTATAGCGTTGATTTTATGGCCGTGTTTACTCAAGAAGGTATATGATGATAAAACCAATGGTGTTATGACTCTACAAGAAAAGTAAATATGAAAGTAATGCAAAATCCTAACTTTAACTTTTGATGAATGATATGCTCCTAAAAACGATGCAATTTTCAAATTCAAATCTTCGATTCAGAAGTAAAGATGCAATATTTCATTGTATGCACTAAGCTAATGATAAAAAACTCAAAAGACAAAAACGCCAAGCAATGTAAAATGCCTATTTTTTTGTATTTTCAATATATCAAAAATAAAAATGCATGGACTGAAAAGTAACTTGATATATAAACCTATTGTGTATAAAAGAAAAATAACTCAAGCAGGATATCAAGAAGCAAAGCACATAGCCCAATGTACAAGGACAATAAATATAAAAAGATGAAGAGAAAAAATTTGCCCAAAAATTCAACCAAAAGAGGGTTTCCTGTCATCCCACAGGCACTCAACAGGCACTACAAAGACCTAAGAAGTCTCAACAAGGATAAAATCCCACCCAACAAACACCAAACCAAGAAAAAAGGCAAGGAAAAAAGGTGTACGCGATTGTTTAGGAAAACAATGCATATATAAGCAACTTGCAGTGAGACATCACACGTATGTAAGCGACTGTCCAGCAAAAAAGGCGCGTATATGTTTTGAAACAAGGCCACGCAAGGGAGAAAGGCTGAAAAATCAAACCTAGAGTGAACAGGAGTTGTCAAGTGATGACACAACAAGAACCACAATAGAAACGAGAGAAATCTAAGGAGAAAAGTACTTCAAACCCTAAGAAAGAACATTCATCCCCAGTATGGTCGCCAATTATGTTACGAGGAAAATCTCTTTATGGCTAGGGTAAACCACAAAAGATAGGAGTGACTGTAGAAATCAACTCAATTTCAACATATGCTATATAAACTAATGTGCAAAGGAGGTAAGAAAGAGGACTACATCGTCCAAACATTTGATGATGTCCACCATTGAGCACTTCGACCCAAAGCTTTATACCTACAACAAGTTCTCAACAAACAAGCAAAGTAAGAATATAGTGATAACATAAAAGGTTAGCACATTAGATAGCATAATCCGTTAATATACAAAACAAACACGCTCATGGATCATAATACATATATTTGTAAGATATCAATTAGACGAGAAAGGAGTATTTCTATTAATAAATGATCAGCAGAAGTGAAAACATTACAGAATTCCATATCGGCACGGTTCAAAACCAAGAAACCAAGTTCCTTCCAACTGGGCCTCCACCACTTCAATCCTCCACCAAAGCCAAAATCATATAAGGGAGACAAAGAGGTTCTCCGTCAAATAAGGAAAGAGCTTGGTGGTTAAACATTGTGTTTAGACTTAAAGGACATAGGGATGCAGACTCAATAATGAAGTAACAATTTCTCCAGAGTAACTTTTCTCTCAAAGTTGAATTCTCTCCTCCTTTCGATATCTCGGAATTGGCTTCTTTATAGCTTTCAAAATGCAACTGAAGGGCCGAATCGGAATGTTTCTAGTATATGGAAGGCTAAGGATTAGAGATCTCCTGTTGTGACATGAAAACTTGAAATTTAATTTTGATTTTCTGACACAAATCCCGATGTACGTGGGCCATAGTGGAGTAGCCAACGTATACCACTTGTTGTATAGCTTGCAAGGTGCATACAAGTGGAAAAATATTTATTTTTGTCTCTGGATTCATCAATCAGGAAAAGTAAGTTTGCATAGGGAAATGGAGTAAGGCTCTCTCTGCAAGATTGCATAGGGTGACACAAATCTTTCTCTAACAGGTGGGAAGTATAAGGGCATACACCCCCACCATAGTATTCATCATTTTGTGCTTCATGTTATTGGTTAAACAAGGGTTTGCTAAGAGAAGTATATTAAGGGCATACACCCTCTTAGCTTAAACCCTAGTTAGAGAAACTTGTCTTAGGAAGTAAAAGGGATTACACCCCCACGAAGGTAGCTTATATAGCTCTTTATTTTATTTGACTCCATTAATTCAATAGTAAATGCACTAGTCATATATTTTTTGCATTGGACATATAAAATCATTGCCTTGGGAAACATGAAATTTTATCTTTTGAAAGGTCTCTTGCTTGGAGTTGGTTTGCCTCATTGAGAGGAGTATTCCCCTACTAGGGAATCCCCTCTCTCCCAATACTTTACTTGTTGTTACAAACCCTAACGTACAACCATTAGGGCTGATCTAACCTAGCTAAACTACAAACCATAACTCCTAAACTAACCCTAGACTAGCTCCTAAATTTTGCACAATAACTCCACTAATCAGGRCACATATTTTGGGCTAATTGTTGGCATATTTTGATGGTGTAATTTGGTGATATAAGTGACTAAAATATGCATCCATAARGCTGCAATTTTCTKCAGAAATATACATGTTACAACAACTTCCTTTATTCAKCTTCAAAGTGTCATTTTGTTTAGCCTATATTCATTGCTAATCTTGATGTTGATTTACTAAAGTAGTTTAGATCCTTGCATGTTGATTTAGATGCTTTATTTACTGATATAAACTGTCATATATTGCTGCATATTAGGGACAATGAGCTTAACTTGTTGATCCATACTAACATATGTCATTGCAAGTTGGATTTTCTTATGTCTCGGGAAGGTACAATCATCTGAAGAAGTACTATACCTTTAGGGAAAAAATCACTTGACTTAAAAGGCATCTCTTCCCACATTTTACTCCACTTAGACTTGACCTTTAGGGGATTCACTTCCATCTCTATCCATATCCATCTCATTCCCCCTAGGGTCGTCGGGATAACCTCCCTAGAGTGACCTATTCACCCTTGAAGTGCGAGACCTGCATCGAGGTGGCATTGGGTGTAGGATTCCCAAGTTGTAGCACATTCTTTTTGGTTGGGTCGGGATTTTCCCAACTTACAACTTCTGCTATAATAGGCAAATTAACAACTATGGGAAGAAATCAATTTGCCTCCAGACCTCATTTTTCTAGACAGTAGAGATGCCACGGGTTGGAAACCATGGCCTCAACAAGAGGAAAAGATCCCCGATACATTGAACCCGGTTGGAATGGTTAAAACAGAGAAGACACCGTGGTGTTCTCCATGTCAAGAAACTCACCAAGAGGATGAATGTACCCAAAAGATGAAGACTCTCCCGATAGTATGAACTTCATGGATATGATCTGCCAGTTCCAAGAGGAAGAGGTAACATATGAATATATTGATGAAGCCATAAGATAGGGGGAGAGAGAGGGGAGACTCCAGGTGTTAAATCAGTTGACAGATGATCAAAGAAAGGAACTGAGGAAGAGGGAATATTTGGCATACACTGAAAGAAATAAGGCTTCAATCCCTTCGTCACAACCCTCCACTTTACCTCAACTGGGGGAAACCACTCCTCCTCCATCTACAGAGAAGGTGGTCCCACCACTTCCACCTCCAGTACATGAGTTCCTTCCGAAGCCAACTCCAACAAAAGATGTGATTTAGTTGAACATAGATGTTCCAACCATGTTTGGGAAGTTGAATATGACGGTCCCTATAATAGAGATGTGCAAAATTCCTTCTACGAGGAAGGAAATCTTGAAGCTATTATAGGTACCAACTGAGAAGGAGGACCCTCTAATCATTTTGAACACAATGTCTATTGATTGGAAAAGGGACAGTGATATTTGGTCGTTTTTCTTCTTGCAAAGTGGATTATTTTCCTTTTGCCTTGGGTACCTCACAACCATTAGGGTGTCCCCATCTACGGGATACTTATTTCTATTGTTACAAAATTTCATCTTTTTCTATTAGAGCTACAGAAACCCTAACTTACTTGCTTTAATAACTCTCTTATCAACCATTGGTTTTTGCTCAAAGTTTGCACACTTACTATCCTTGTCCTAGTGCACTTTTTGGAAAAGTTTGAGGAGATTTCAGTGGCTGATTTTCTTGTTGTAATACATTGAATGTTACAGCCATAAGGCTGATATAATTTTCTCCATAAAAGTGTTTACAAAATCCTTATCTTTTATGCTAAGAGTATTGTTTTTTCATTTTGAGTTTAGCTAGTCATTTACTAGTTTTTCTCTTGCATCTTTTAATTTATCTTTAGCATTTATTAAGCAACTTATAGTATGTTTTTATTGCTGATATATATTTTTATTTATTGCTGCAAATTAGGGACAACAAGATTAACTTTCTGATCCAACTAACATATACTATTGCAAAGTGTATTTTCTTGTGTCTTGGGCAGGTACAATCATTCAGAGAAGTGTTCTACATGTGGGGCAACAATTTTTTGATTTGCAAGGCATCTATTTCCACATTTCACTCCACTTAGACTTGACCTATAAGGGATTCATTTCCATCCATATTCATCTCCATCTCAATCCCCCTAGGGTCACCGGGATGGCCTCCCTAGAGTGACCTAGTCACCCTTGAAGTGTGAGTCCTACATCGAGGTGATATTGGCTGTAGGATTTCCAAGTTGTAGCACTTTATTTTTTGGTTGGGTCAGGCTTTTCCCAACCTACAACTTGTGTTATAACATGACTTATAGGAGAAAAGATCTTGGGTGTTGAGGGTTTTATCTTACTAAACCCTAGATATTAGCAAGGGAGCGAAAGATTCTCCTGTTCCTGATTCGAGCTTGGAAAAGGTGGTGAAATATCCCACCCTCATCATTCTATTTTATTCTAGATCCATTCAAAGAAGGTTTGTGACCAGCAAGGCACATATTTTGGTTTTATCAGTAGGTAGGGTGCACCAGACTGGGGGAAAGAGTTCAATTTTCTTTGGCAAAGCTAGATTTGCAGCTAATTCCACTTTAGAAGTGATCTCTATCGCCGTGGTGCCACTTTACATCATTTATTGGCAGGTTTCTTTTTCACAATTATCTCATCTCTCATTTGGGTGAGTTTCTAGCAGGAAAGTGCGCACTTATCCTTAGGATTTTCATTGTTTGGAGGTTATTCAGCGAAGCTACAATTTAGAGATATTTCCTATCACCTTTCCATTACCAAATCTATCTTCCAACAAAGGTTTTCAAGAGATTGAGGCCAGTATTCAGAGAGTTGTACTCATCAGGGTCTGTTACAGCCAGAAAAGTGTGCACCAGTCATTTCCAACAACATGAGTTTCTAAAGGGAAAGAACTTGATCGTGTATAGCTACCATTGGAGGACCGGGAGGGTCCATAATTCTATTCTAAAGTGTTGTTTTTGGAGTTGTCGTCATCCACTACTTTCATATTCTCACTGTACTATTCCAGATCTGAAGATTCCATGTATGGAGATCAACTTACTAATTAAATAAAGGTCAGATCTGAAGTTGTTGGTATTTCTTGTGTTGAATTTTGTATATTTTCATTACCTTGTTTTGTTGTGTATTTATTATATTGTTGTAAAACCATAAGAATGTCAAAAAATGCAAATATGAAACAAACCCACAACTGAAGCACCTAAAATCAACAAGGAAAACCCTCGTTTTGGGAAACAAACAGCTTGGGAACATTAAAGTGGTATCAAAGCCAATTCCTGTGCTAGCCTATGATAAAACACTAATGACCAGGAGGAGATGTCATGGGGGACAACCTACATCAAGTATTCCTAAAGGATAAAAGCCAGAATTTTGTATGGGGGAAACTCATGAAACAAAAAGTGCAACATCATAAGAGACAACTTTCTTGGTCGAAAGGGTGACTCAAACAATGAATGATGCACTATAGAACAACTAGGTTATTATGCAGTGCAACTTAGAGGAGATGTAGAACCATTTATCCTTGGGGAAAGCATAACTAAAACTATTCTTTGCGAATTTCCAAAGAGGACGGGACAAAATGATAGCCTTAATGGAGGAACAGAGAAAACATCAGGGTATTCTTGCTTAGTATTTGATGGAGTAAAGACATGGTAAATATCCACCCCTATTTGGTGGAAATCATTATGCTAGTGGGTCTCATGGGGGAAATGGGAATCATGAGGACTCCATACATAAAGGCCATGCAGAAGGGCATAGACCAAATGAAGGTATACCAACCCAATCTCACACACCTAGTAGATCTACTCCTAGACCGTACATGCCTACCTTTTTGGATGCACAATGAAGGGACTCCAATGCCTTGAATCATGAGAGTCTAGGGCATGAATGGGAGACCGTAAAAAGGGAGTACAATGACATGGGCATGGGATTCAAGAGACGGGTTTCCATGGGGGAGTATTTCCACCTCAAGATGAAAAGAAAATCCAAGGATCGTTATAGAGAAGACAATGAGCTAGGGTGCAATGGAGGAAGAAAGGAGTTTCCAGCCTTTAATGGATCAAATCAAATCTCAACCACAACAGGGGTGAAAAATATGGATGCTTATCTCCAATTGAATACCATGGAGAAAGGAAATGTCATCAATTTTGCAACATTGTAATTGATGGGAAAGGTGCATGATTGGTGGTTTCATGGGATGACCACCTTGGGACATGAGTATGTCACTTCTTATCGTGACTTCACCTAGAGATTCGTTGATAGGTTTGACATAGAAGATATAGAAATTCATTTCAGGGAGCTCACATAAATTAGGTAGACAGGATCAGCTGAAGCCTTTATTGAGGAGTTTCAAAGAGTGTTGGTTATGGTTCCTGACGTGTTAGAATCCAGATTACTAATGATGTATATAGAGGGACTGACCAAACCTATGAGAGGATGGGTTAAGGATTTTAATCCTATAACCTTACAGGATGCCATTGAGCACACCCGAGATCTAGTTGGGGCAGCTAACAAAAACAGGTTCACACCTAGACCCCCAATCATTACAAGGGGCCGAGATGATAAATAGATTGACAAAGGAAAGGGGAAGTTGGATGAAGCCACAAGAAGAGAGTTAAGAAGGAAGAAACTATGTTTCACCTACAAAGAACCATGGCAGCCATGTCATAGGTGTTTGGGCAAAGGGAAAATTCACTATATAGAAGTGGTGTCTGATAGTGAGGAAGAGACAAATGATGAGGAGGGTGGAGCTATCCATAATATACAGGTGAGACAAAGGGAGGAAGAACAAACCTTGCATGCGCAATGTGATGAGGTACCCTTACACCAGGAGGCATGACTCAAGAAGGTTATGTAATGTCCCCATTTGCTTAGCACCAAAAAGAAATGAAAAAGAAACCCGCTAGCCTATCTAATTCTCGTAGGCTGAGTCGGGAGATGTGCAAGGGAGTTACATCATGACTTATGTCAATGGGGTTCAAAGTCATATTAATTAATTATGACTAAGTCATTTAAATGAAAAAGAAAGGAAAAGAAATAGTCACTTTATTAAATGAAGTAAATAAAATAAAAGTGACTTATTAATTAATTAACTAGAAAATAGATTATTTTCTCAAGAGGAAAATATAAAAGAGGGGAAAAGAGGAATTATCCTCATTCATTCAATATATCAATCAAATTGGATTTCGAAAGCTCTCGTGGCTTTTTCTGGCGTTGAGGAGGAAAACGTTTGATGAACATTGGTTTCGATAGTGAAATCTACATATCCTAGCCAATACTTGGAGTAGATCATCCAGATCTACTAAGTGAGTTTCATTGCTAAGGAATTTGGAAATTTCAGAGGTTGATTGGCATTGTAGAGTCTGGGGCGAATTGTTAAGGAACAAATTTTGGATTGAGCTGGGAATTTCGTGTGTGGGGAAAGTACCCTCTTGTTGGATGCATTCCTCAACTGTTGGTCGCATATACCACTTTGAAACCCGTGTTATATCTTGCGGAGTGGTATTGTTAAGCATTTGGGAGTCGATCTATTGTGGGTAAGGACAAAATCATGTTGAATCTTCTTTGTTCATGGTATGGGACATTTGCTGGAGGCCGTGCCCAATCTATGGGTCATTCTATCAAAAGAGGAGGTTGATTGTGAGTGAAAGGTGCACTTCTAGAGCTGCCAATCCTCCCTCAACTTGGACTGTGTAATCTAAATGTGTAAGGGGTCAATTTTCCGACTATGAAGGGTGATTTATTTGTTATAGAATAGGGTGATTATAAGAGGCATCTCACTGCTAAATTTTGGGTTTAACTATATTGTGGAGCTGGTTATTCAGTGTTGTTTCTTGGTTGTTCGATTACTACATTCCTTGTTGCTGACAACTACAATATCGACCTGCATTAATTATATATAATGTTTTTGTGCTTCTTTCATATATAACCAACCTTGTTGTAAACTATCCAGGTCAGGAAATACATTTTTATTATTTGCATGAGAAATATATGAACACCTTTATGAGTTGTGACCTGATGTACCTATCCATGAAAGAAATAAAGAAAAGAGATCTCATCCTTTAAATTTGTATTTGATGCCATCACTGCTATTCTATAATTTTGATCTTTATCTTATGAATTACGACAACACTATAATTTGTCCAAGAGACTCCTTCAGCAGCCATACATTTTCACATTTCAACAATAGTCAACTATTTGATCGAATAACTCATAATCAGAGACAAGAATATATAAACGATGAAATAAACATTTCAGTGGTGCATTGAAAAATTTAGCACAATTCATTCCTATAGTAGGTCATATAAAACCCAACTCAGTTTGGCATCTTACAATGGTATCAAAGCATGATCTTGGCCAGCTGTAGGAATTTTGTAAAGATCTTGAATGCATGAGCAGTTAAATGAATACAGAGGACCTACAAAACATTACCTATATATGACAAAGGTATAGGAACATGGATCCAGTGTCAAAAGGGGAAGAAATTGAGACCAGATTTGAAGGAGATAAGGAAAAAGAAGTTATGGGAGATGATGACAAGACAACTTTTAACAATATCATTAGTGCTTTGAATGATTTGGCCAAAGTCCAAAATGAAATTTTGGCAGCCATAAACATGTTAGAAGATAAACCAGGGGAAAGTCTAAATATTTTGAGTAATAATGGCATAGGGGGATCACGCGATGGGGGCAGAGTGCATGCACGGACTACTATGCAGAGTCACCCTCATTTATACAATGGATCCACTAGACCTACCTTACCTCAGTTCTTAGACAACACCACAATAGGTATAGTTGTTCAAGCCAAGCATCAACCTTATGGGGCATATTTATAGGAGTACCGAGTTTTGGGGGATGATTTCCATTCAGATATGTCCTTTGCTAATTTTTGTAACTTAAAAAGTAGAAACAAACCAAGATGGTTCAACAAAACACACAATCAGGGCTTTAAGTTGTAGTGCACACTAGGAAAGCTGACTATTCCCAATTTTGATGGATCATCTAGCTGCGCAACGAGGGCTTGGGTATAGAAGTTGGATACATATTTCCAACTCAACCCCATGATGGAGACTGATGCCATAAAACTTGCCACCTTTCATATTGATGGTGAGGCACATGATTGGTGGTATCACAGATTGGTGACTTTGGGCCACAACAATATCACTACTTTTGTTGACTTTACATAGAGAATATTGAAGCGATTTGAGAAGGACATTGAGTTGCACTTCAGAGAGCTAGCGAAACTCAAGTAGAGGGGTAGTGTCGAGGCATTCATAGCAGAGTTCTAGAGAGTGGTTTTCATGGTAACAGATGTGTTGGAGTCCATATTGCTTATGTTGTTTATTGAGGCTTTAGTTGATCCTTTGAGAGGATGGGTTAAGGCCTACAAACCCACTACCCTTCAAGAGGTTATTGGAAAGACTAGAGATCTTCAGGATGTTGCACCAGAGAGACCCCGATAGACCTAGAACCAAGGGGATATTTTCTTTCTACCTGGACGTTGACCTTTGGGATCCCATGACGTCACCTTTTTTAACATAGACGTCATCCAGAGTCAGGGTTTGCACCTTGAGGTCAATAGTGAGCTGATTGGCACGTGTGGGTATCATTTAGGACCTTTGGAGGTCAAATGTCTTGCTTATGGAGCCCAACGTTTCACCCTAGGGGCTCAACGTCACCCTTGGAGATGATTTCAGGGGTTAATTTATTTTATTTATGTAAAAACTGGATATTTGATGTAATTTGTCTAGGCCGACCTTTTTATGACCTAAAATTAATTAAGGATCATTGATATTGTATAAATAGAGAG
The DNA here is from genome assembly GCA_009831015.1 of Picea engelmannii. NCBI lineage: Eukaryota > Viridiplantae > Streptophyta > Pinopsida > Pinales > Pinaceae > Picea > Picea engelmannii. The sequence goes on from ML821167.1 coordinate 176,139, forward strand.
AAATTACTCTCATTTTTCATCATCACTCATCACACACTTAGTGTGGACTGAACTTTGCGCCCTCTTTAAGGGCTATTGGTTGAAATAACTAGTGCACAACTTCTCGAAGAGGCTTATTTTGGTGTATCTTGGCTATTTTTCATGGTGGAAGATCTTCAACTATGGTTTGGCTTGATTATTCTTGGTGAGGTAAGTAGAAAATCTGTAATTTATTTATGCTAATGAATGTGTGTGGTAAATTTCACTTGTTTCATGATAAAGATTATGAAATTGCTTGCTTAAACCCTCAGAGAGAAACATAAGTTACTTCTTTCTCTTTATAGTTTTCAACTTGTTTAAATTTCTGAAGTGCACCTTGCTTGAGAAGTAGCTACTAGAGCCCTAAACTGATAGCTATCTAGTAGTGTTACTATACTTGCCTATTGCATATATTATTTCAATAGTCTAAGAAAGGAAAATTCAGTAGGGCCTAAGATTCCTTAATTTCTAGCAAATTTCTCACTAGGATTTGGATGCTTGAGGCCTTGGGTATCCAACACCTCCGCCATCCATCCCTTCTCCTTTGACAAAGTATTATCGTTGCTACTTTTCTCCAATTTTTTCCGTTGTTGTTGTTGACTCCATAAACCCTAAAAGGCATTATTCTACCATTAAAGTGAATGATTGATCAAACAAACACTCAAACCTTTCTTCTTGAAGCTTTTGCTAACCTTCGCTAACCCTAAACTAGAGTAACTCCTTAGCTAACTTGTTGTTGTTTCAAATCATGGCTACAACCATACTAATTCATGCTAAATTGTCACATTCACATACATAACTCACACTTAACTCATCCGGAAATCACTTGTGACAATTGCTAATCAATCTACTAGATAAATGCTAAGTTTGCATGGTCTTTCTTGCAATTTTGAGAACTAGAATTTTTTGTTGTTACAAAAGATTTCTACAACCATATAACTGCAACAAATTCTCTGCAAAAGTGATATTGAGTGCGATCTAAACATCGCCAAATTTGCTTGTGACAATTTATTATCAATTTTCCTAGTAAAAGTTACTTTTTCTTGTCTTTTTCAAGCAATTTCAAGGCATAATTCTTGTGGTTGTTACAAAATACTCATTGTTGTTATAAATTGTTACTATTCTGCAAATTTATATTAGCTAGCCCATTTTTTTAAGGTTCATGGTCTTAACAATCACTAATATCATATTTTTGTACTTGCAAGCTGCTATATTTTGTTGTTGTCTTGTTCTGGGCAGGTACACTCCATTTTACCATTTTCTTCATCCCTTAAAGGCCATAAGAACCTTTTGAACTGTGTGACCAATGAGAGGGGAATTTTCTTGCATCCTTGCCTTAGTTATCATCCCTTTAGGTCACCAGGGACGTCTCCCATGGGGTAATCTTGATATAATCCTAAACAAAAAGGGGTTTCCTATTAAGGTGACAATGATAGGTCACCCCCTGTTATGCCAATCTTGCATACACTTGCCTTGGGCTTTGGGAAAGTATAGATTGTGTCATAACAGGAACCATGGCATGGAATGCACCAGATGGATTCCTAAGTTAACCATTACACTTGGGAATTACACTTTGACAAATTCATTTTATGTAGTGAATGTGTCTGACACAAACATTGTTTTGGGAGTCCAGTGGCTTTATTCCAATAGGAAGTACACTACCAATTATAAGACTATGGAGATGGAGTTTCAGGACTCAGATGGTAAGAGGATAGTTCTTCTTGGTATGCATACATATCCTCCAAAGGTAGTTTTGTCCCAGAAAATGGAAGTTTTTTTCAAGCAGGGTGTCATTGATTAGGTAGTAGAGTGTTTAATTTCAGTATAGAGGCCATCTGAGCAGACTCAATAGTATCCAGTAGACATTCAAGATTTTCTTTAGAAGCATGAGAAGGTATTCCAAGACATTCCTTCAGGTAGACCACCTAATCATGGATTTGAGCACGTCATTGAGCTGGAGGAGGGAGTGCATGCAGTCATCACTACTCCCTATAGACATCCTAAAGCTTACAAGGATGAAATTGACAAGGCAATAAAAGAATTGATCAGATTGGGATACATTCACCCCAATTCAAGTCCTTTTGCTTCTTTTGTTGTGTTGGTAAAAAATAAATATGGGACTTTGCGTATGTGTGTGGATTACATGGCCTTAAACAAGAAAAATATTAAAAATAGGTATCCCATCCCACAAATTGATGGATGAGCTACAGGGAGAAAAATATTTCTCAAAGATTGACCTTTGTTCGGGGTATCACCAAATTCGAGTGAGAGAGAAAGATATCCCTAAGAAAACTTTTTGTTGTCATTATGGACACTACGAATTCCTGGTCATGCCTTTTGGGATGACAAATTCACCTGCAACATTTCAATCATGCATGAATCACACTTTCAACAAGCATTTGTGCAAATTTTTTTTGGTTTGTTTGATGATATCCTTATTTATAGTAAGACATGGGACAAACATCTACAACATGTGGATGAGGTGTTGAGGATATTTGTAGAACAATCTTTCTATGCAAAGTTGTCCAAATGTGAATTTGGAATGACAAAGTTTTTGTACTTGGGGCATGTAATAGGAGAGAATCGAGTACAAGTCCATATGGAGAAGATCTGTGCTATTATTCACTAGCCCACACCCAAGAGTGATAGAATTGAAGAGTTTTATTAGACTTTGCACTTACTACAAAAGATATGTCAAGGGATTCTCACAACTTGCAACACCGCTTACAGATCTTACAAAGAAAGGGGTATTCAGTTGGAGTGACATAGCTCAGAAGACCTTTGATAATATTAAACAGGTAATGAGTTCTTGTCCATTCCTAGCTCTTCCAAATTTTACTCAACCCTTTATAATGGAGTATGGTGCTTCTAGAAAAGGTATCGCGGGAATCTTAATGCAGAACCATCATCCTATAACATTTGAGAGAAAGAAATTGAGAGAGAATGAGAGCCTTTATTCTATTTATGATAAGGAGATGTTGGCTATTATGCATGGCTTAGCCAAATTCAGACAGTACCTAGTTGGGGGGGAATTCAAAATCAAAATTGACCATAATAGCTTGAAGTATTTTCTGGATCAGAAAGATTTGAATGAGAGGTAACAAAATGGGTCAGTAAAGTACAAGCCTACGACTTCGAGATTTAATATGTAAAAGGAAAAAGCAATGTGGTAGAAGATGCACTTTCAAGGAAGCCAACTATATCTCTTATGGAGATTTCTCCTGATTAGAAGGCCCAAATTTTGGTGGAGTATTCCAAAAAAAGGTTCACTTGTGAGATTTTGGATGGATTGGTGTAGGATGACAAGTACAGTATAGTAGATGATATCATTTACTATAAAGGGGGGATTTATTTAGTTCCTGAGTCGGGGCTTAAGAAGAAGATCTTGCAGGAAGCACATGATTCTCCATTGGCAGGACATCAAGGATTTTTGAAAACATACAAAATGATCAGAGAGAGGTTCTCATGGAAGGGCCTCAAGGAGGATGTACTGAAATATGTGAAGGAGTGCTCCACTTGTCAGAAAAACAAATTTGAACACACTCATCCAGTGGGACTCTTACAACCATTGCCCATTCCAAAGGGAAAATGGGAAAGTATATCTATGGAATTTATCATCGGGCTACCTAAAGTCCAAGGTAGTGATTGTATCTATGTTGTGGTTGACAGGCTGACTAAATTCACCCATTTCTTCTCCATACCATCATATTATTCAGGGGCACAAGTGGCCAAAGTATTCTTTAGGGAGTTATTTTGCTTGCATGGGCTACCGAGGACTATTGTAAGTGACAAAGAAAATCAGCTCATGGGAGCTTTTTGGCGGGAGTTTTTTAGGATGGTGGGCATTGATTTGACTCCTAGCACTAGTTACCACCCTCAGACTGATGGTTAGAATGAAATAGTCAACAAGTGATTGGAAGGATACCTGAGGAATTATGTAGTAGGTCAGCAGACAAAATGGATTAAATGGCTACACTTGGGGGAGTTTTTCTACAACACTACATTCCATATGTTCATTGGTATGACTCCATTCAGGGCTCTATACAACTATGATGTTCCTACATTTTTGGATCTAGTGTTTGGGGACAATAGAGAACCTAAAGAAAAAGATTGGCTTCAATAAAGTCAAAACATTCTTAAGGAACTCAAAGAGAATTTGCAAGCAGCACAAAATCAGTAGAATCTATCTGCAAACAGGAAAATAGTTGAGAGGAGTTTTGAGGTAGGAAATTTGTTATATTTGAGGCTACAGCCATATAGACAGTCGTCCCTCAAAAAGAAAGGAGAGGAAAAATTGAAACCTAATTTTTGTGGGCCCTACAAGATCATCATAAAGGTAGGTGAGGTGGCTTATGAGCTTGAGTTGCCTAAGGAAAGTAAAATTCACAATGTATTCCATGCCTCTTGCCTTTAGAAGGAGATTGGCCAACAGGTGGTGATTTCTACTGAGCTACCTCCACTGGATGAGAAGGGGCAATTGGTGTTGGTTTGTGAGAAGATATTATAGATTCATGAGATAAAGTTAAGAAACAAGGTCATGAGGGAATATCTAGTCAAATGGAAGGAATTACCTGTTGAGGATGCCACATGGGAAGGAGAACAGGTACTACAACATCCAGATATCTGATTGCTTGAGGATAGACAATTTTGAGCAAGGAGGATTGTAATCTCCCCATCTACTTAGCACCAAAAAGAAATGAAAAAGAAACCCACTAGCCTATCTAATTCTTGTAGGATGAGTCGGGAGATGTGCAAGGGAGTTACATCATGAATTTTGTCAATGGGTTTCAAAGTCATATTAATTAATTATGAGTAAGTCATTTAAATGAAAAAACAAGGAAAAGAAATAGCCACTTTATTAAATGAAGTAAATAAAATAAAAGTTGCTTATTAATTAATTAACAAGATTATTTTCTCAATAGGAAAATATAAAAGAATGGAAAAGAGGAATTCTCATCATTCATTCAATCTATCAATCAAATTGGATTTTGAAAGCTCCCGTGTCTTTTTTTGGCCTTGAGGAGGAAAACCCTTGACGAACATTGGTTTTGAACATTAGTTTCGATAGTGAAATCTATCTATCCTAGCCAATACTTGGAGTAGATCATCTAGATCTAATAAGTGAGTTTCATTGCTAAGGAATTTGGGAATTTCAGAGCTTGATTGGCATTGTAGAGTCTAGGGCGAATTGTTGGGGACAAAATTTTGGATTGAGCTTGGAATTTTGTGTGTGAGGCAAGTTCCCTCTTGCTGGACGCATTCCTCAACTGTAGGGCACATCTACCATTGTGAAACCCATGTTATATATTGTGGAGTGGTATTGTTAAGTCTTTGGGAGTCGAACTACTATGGGGAAGGAGAAACTCAGGTCAAATCTTTTTTGTTCAGGGGTTGGGACATTCATGGGAGGTCATGCCCAATCTGTGAGTCGTTCTATCAAAAGAGGAGGTTGATTGTGAGTGAAGGGTGTGTTTCTAGAGCTACCACTCCTCCCTCAACTTGGACTATGTAATCTGAATGTGCATGGGGTCGATTTTCAGGCTATCAAGGGTGATTTATTTGCTGCAGAATAGGGTGATTATAAGAGGTGTCTCACTGTTGAATTTTGGGTTTAACTCTATTGTGGAGCTGGTTATTCAATGTTGTTTAACTATATAGGGTGATTATAAGAGGTGTATCACTACTGAATTTTGGGTTTAACTGTATTGTGGAGATGGTTATTCAATGTTGTTTCTGAGTAGATGGTCGAGAAAAGAAGATGGTGGGACACTTGGGACTCAGTTCAATCAAATAAAGAAAAATGAGAATGAAACAATAAACGAATTCATTTCAAGATTTAACAGGTTGTACAATCAAATTCCAATAGATTACCATCCTACAATATCATCACTTCATCTCCTTTACATGAATTATTTTGAAGGGCAGTTCCGATACATTCTCAAATATAAAAATCCTACATCATTGGCATAGGCTAAAGAGTTCAGTATTGACATTGAAGAGAATCTCCTTGATTAAAAATTAGAACCTTTTCAGTGTTGATGATTACAACTACAAGAGAAATTCTCCAGGACACATATTGATTGAGACGACTTGAGAGAGATCCCCTGAAATGGGTGTGTGGTTCCTATTGATCAAAATCTGGACTAGGGGTCAAAATTTAGCCCAAAAATAAAAGTATTTGGAATCACTTCAAAATGGACAGGTGTGTAGGCCTCGTACTCACGAACCCAATGCACTTCAAACGGGTTCAAACGAACATCATATGAGTGAGATGTCGTGTTCTGTTTGATTTTCCAAACAATAAAAAAAAATTGTTGATTGTACAGTCCGTACAGGCTGACGTGGCAAGGGTACGACTCCACACGTGGAAATGTTGACATGACAGGTGTTGATTAGATAGTTGAGTGGAAGATGTGGGGGAATTTGGTTTCGACATGTGGCATCTTGTTGACAAATGGTATGGTGCCACGTGGTCCAGACATGGGCTGCCACGTGGCACCTTGATGTTATCGTTTGGTTTAAAAATTAATGTGGAGTCTGTGGGAGTCGAACCCCAGGCATCCATACGAATCAATATTTCACATAGTATAGGCTACCACTAGCCCATGCTTTAGTTCTTAATATATATATGTTTTGATATATATTTAAATTCGGTTATGTCAAAGGTTAGTGTAGGGTTTGGGCTAGGGCTTAGCCCCAACCCTGGTTTTATATGCCTACCATATGACCTCAACACACTGAATTGCGCATGGATTTTTGTTCAAATGGTTATTTCAATTCCCAACACTTGTCGAGTCCACAAAGACCGTTGCTAACGAGGGCCTATTTTCGCATTGGGACGTGGCCATATGGCCCACCATGCGCCCAACACCTCTTCCCTTCAAGGCCCTAAGTCCGCTAACGGTGAGACAGTTTAGCACCAATCATGAGAATGAGTGTGTGTATTGGGTTTAGGCACAGAAAAATTCCTAGGAGTTGGGTTACTCAGAAGGAGTGTGTTTTGGTGAACCAGAGACAACACCATTAAAGGAGGAAAATGGCAGGAGGCCTATCTTCTTCATTTTTTGGCCAAATGAGGTGTCAAAAAAGACCATCTAGGGGTTTTTGGATGTTTTGAATCCATTGGTACAGGTTTCAAAGGCATTTGGATACTTCTATTTTATGTTTTTGTACAAGGAAGTTTCAAAGAGCTCTAGGGAGCTTAGGGCCACCATTGAAGGAGGCCATGCCCAGGGGAGCCAAAGTCCATTTTCAATGACTGAATAGTCATTTTTGACTAATTGATATTCTATGAATGCATTAAAATAGGTTGCAAAGGTATTTGAGGACTGTTACAGGTGTTTTTTCCACAAGGAAGCTCAGGGAATCTCAAGGCCACCAGTAGAAGAGGTCATGCCCAGATGAGCCATGGTATGTTTTCAGAGTTCTAACAGTCATTTTAAGGGTTTTATGTATTCTAAACCCAATGGTATAGTCAGTAAATCCATCAGAGTTGAGCAACAACTTGTAAAAGAATTTTAGACAAACTAATCTCAGAGAGCCTAGTCCATTGATGGAGGCAAGGAGATGTAGCCCAGATGGGGGTGAACTCTTTTATCATGTTGTTATTGTTGTGAGTTTTGTTGGTTATATTTTGTTGCAATTTATGTTTGTTGTTGTATTATTTAAACAACATATTTAACCTTTGAAAAACCTCACACATAAACAAATAAAAGAAGCCTAAACTTGACACATAAATCCTCTTGTACAACTAAGACATTGAGCAAGGTCTTGAAGTTTGTTTTAATGGAGTAGAGAGTGCTTGCATAGAAAAACAAGTCAGCCCCCTATTTTCAGATCAGGTGGTATCAAAGCATAGTTTTTCTCATGTGATTGCCATTGATATCTAGAGATTTAGTCATTGGTATTATTGTGCAAGTTTTGTTTTAAAGTTTGATATCTTGCAAGGATGGAGGAAGCTTCAAACAATGAAAGTTATCATACATCTTCATTAGCCAAGTTCTTTGAAAAAGAGATGTTGAAGGCGTTTGTAACCATGAGAGATATGGTGTAAGAGATGTGGGAAGATAGGAACGAGAGCATTTTCCTTCAAGAGCAGTTGATGGCCATGAAGGAGGAGAAGCACTAGCTTCTTGAAAAGTTGCATGAGATGGAGACTCGGCTCCATGAGGAAAAGGAAACCCTTACCAAGTACATGCATGAACATGAGGTATGTAATGCTAGTTTTTCTTCAAATTCCTATCAAGATGAATGCTTTGGTGTTTTTGAAAATCACATAAGAGGAATAGGGTCCAAGTTATTGTTAAAAATGGGATATCAAGGTAGAGGGTTAGGAAAACATGCACAAGACATTGTTGAGCCTATTGTTGTTGAGGAGAGGCCAAAGTATAGGGATCTTGGATATGAACAGAAAGATGGAGCATATTCCAAAGTTGAGGAGACAAGGGAAACAGTTCCAAGAACAACTTTTGTTGCAAGTTCAATCCCTCAAGCATGCAAAGTGTGTGTTCAATATGAATGCAAATGTGTGAAACAAGAGACTTGTGACAACCATAAGGACAAGAACACTATTGTTGGTCTTCAAAAGAGAGCTAGTAACTCTTCAAATTCACCTCCTCAAGAAGGCGATAAAGGTGAATGTTCAAGGACTTTTGTTTCAAGTTCAATCCCTCAAGCATGAAAAGTGTGTGTTCAAGATGAATGCAAATGTGGGAAACAAGAGAGTTGTGAGAGCCATGAGGACAAGAACATTTTTTTTGGTCTTCAAAAGAGAGCTAGTAAATCTTGAAATTCACCTCCTCAAGAAGGCGATAAAGGTGAATATTCTAGTTATATTTCTGCCTATAATTCAGTTGCTTTTTATTATGTTGAGCATGGTAAATTTTCATGTAAAAATGGAAGAAAAAGTCCATGTACATATTGTGGTTTAGATAACCATCATGTTTCAAGATGTTGGAAAAGATTGACCACATTCAGGAAACTTTCCAAGCAAA
>ML821167.1:189048-232270 GCA_009831015.1 Picea engelmannii
GCTTGGTAAGAAATGGTTAGATTTCTTGAACAAGTAAGGCTTGCATTTCTCTGTTTGTAGATGCATATTTCAGCCTTATGTATTCATTTATGTTGAAAGTATGACAAGTTGTAGCAGCTTATCACAACTTGTATGATGCAAGTTTGCATGTGAATGCAATTCTATTGAAGGCATTCTTGTTGTTTCACAACTTTGCCAGGAGGATGTAAAACATGGGTATGATACTCACTTATTGCAGCCACATATCTTTTAATTTTAGCTCTTATGTACCCACATGTTTTTGGGTTTATGTACTTATGTTTGTACTTGAAGGAGAGTTGAAGAGATTTGCACATGCATGTGATTTTGTATTTGTAAACAGTGAACTTGATGATAGTTTCACTATGACTCATGAATGTAACATGGTTGTGTATCATGAATGTCAAATTCATTGGGAATGTCGATATGTTTCAAATGAGTCTCCACTTGTTTCGATGTTGTATTGATGACTACGTTGTGTCGATCATGTTTCTCGACTTATGTTTAATCAATGGTGTTTGTCGGCTTGTAAGTCGATTTTCAGTACACCAAGATGAAGGAAAACACCATGTACTTTGATGAAGTACAAGATGCAACCGATATTGATTGAAGAGCAAAAGAGTTGGTTGGCATCATTTTCATTCTTGTATAAAAAAAAATTTCAAGATTGATGGTTTTCTTGGTTTGTGACAAGATGTCGCAGGAAAGTTTTTTTTGCATCCATTGTAGAGCGGATTGTGTTGACAACAAAGAGTTTATAAGAGGGACTTGATTCTCAGTGGGAAGGCTGACAGTTTTCCAAGCACAAAGAGAACAATGGGTCAAGAGCAACCAAAGAACAATGGTTGAGGGACATAGCCAGTTGCAATGTAAGGCATGTCAAGGTACCCAGGTGATTGCCAAAAAGACTTTTCAAGTAGAATTAGTGGATAGAACTTGGAAGAAGAAAAGTATTGAAGCTCAAGGAGATAATAATCATCTTTTGTGGGTCCAAAATCCTTTTAGTGAGAAGGTGTGATCAAAAGTTGGACCAGGGGTCAAAATTCAGCCCAAAAATTAAAGTGTTCGGAATCAATTCAAAACGAACAAGTGCATAGACCTCATTCTCACGAACCCAATGCACTTTGAACGGGTTCAAACAGACATCGGATGAGTGAGATATCACATTCTGTTCGATTTGCCAAACAAGCAAAAGAATTTGTTGACTATATAGTCTGTACAGTCCGTCCAGGATGACGTGCAGGGGTAAAACCCCACACATGGAAACACTGATGTGGCAGGTGTTGATTGGACATCCAAGTGGAAAATGTGGGCAAATTAGTTTTGGACACATGGCATCTTGTTGACAAATGGTATGGTGCCACATGGCCTAGACATAGATTGCCACGTGGCACCTTCATGTTATCATTTGGTTTAAAAATTAATGTGGAGTCTGTGGGAGTCGAACCCAGGACCTCCATATGACTCAAGATTTCGCATAGTCTGGGCTACCACTAGCCCACACTTTAGTTCTTAATATATATATCTTTTGATATATATTTTAATTCAGTTATGTCAAAGGTTAGCGTGGGGTCCGGGTTGGGGCTTAGCCCCAGCCCCAGTTCTATACGCCTACCATATGAACTCAACACACAGAATTGTGCATGGATTTTTTTTCAAATGGTTATTTCAGCGCCTGACACTTTTCAAGTCCACAAAGACCATTGCTAACGAGCACTTATTTTCGTGCTAGGACGTGGCCATATGGCCCCCCATGCACCCAACACCTTCTCCCTTCAAGGCCCTAAGTCCGCTAACAGTGCGATAGTTTAGCACCAATAATGGGAATGTGTGTGTGTGTTGGGTTTAGGCACGAAAAAACGTCAAGGAGCTGGGTTACTCGTAAGGAGTGCATTTTGGAGAACCAGAGACAACACCATTGAAGGACGAAAATGGCAGGAGGCTTATCTTCTTCATTTTTTGGCCAAATGAGGTGCCGAAAAATCCCAGCTAGGGGTTTTTGGATGTTCTGAATCCATTGGTACAGGTTTCAAAGGCATTTGGAGACTTCTAAATCATTTTTTTCTACATGGAAGTTTCAGAGAGCTCTAGGGAGCTTAGGGCCACCATTGAAGGAGGTCATGCCGAGATGAGCCATGGTCTGTTTTCAGAGTTCTAATAGTCATTTTTTGGGGTTTTATGTAGTCTGAACCCAATGGCACAGTCAGTAAATTAATTGGAGTTGAGAAGAAGCTTGTAAAATAATTTTAGACAATCTAATCCTAGAGAGCCTAGTCCATTGATGGAGGCTAAAAGAGATGTAGCCCAGTTGAGGGTGAACTCCTTTATCATGTTTTTATTGTTGTGAGTTTTGTTGGTTATATTTTCCTGCAATTTATGTTTTTTGTTGTATTATTTAATCAACATATTTAACCTTTGAAAAACCTCACACATAAACACCTAAAATAAGCCTAAACTTGACACATAAATCCTCTTGCACAACTAAGACATTGAGCAAGGTCCTGAAGTTTATTTTAATGGAGTAGAGGGTGCTTGCAAAGAAAAACAAGTCAGCCCCCTATTTTCAGATCATCTATATGAGATAGAACTAGAATGTAGTGATGGCCTCCTCCTTACAGAGAGTTGAGAAGAACTCTAGATGATTCTCCTATGTAACGCAGTGAGAAAGGAGATCTGCTAAGTTGGGCATGCCTTTAGTTGAGCACAAGGTGAAGTTGTGAATTCCCATGAGTTGGGTGCAATGTCATGAGACAAAGATGAAGATGATTATGAACCTCCTTTGAGTAGAGAGTTGAGATGATGAAATACAGATGACTCTCTTGTGTAATTTAGTGGGAAAGAAGATCTATTGAGTGGACGTGCTTGTGGACGAGCACATGTGAACATGATCCTAGTGGCTGAGCACTAGTGAGAGTGGTTATTCTGTGTAATGTAGTGAGATAGAGATATGGAGAGCCCTTGCTATATTGTTCAAGAGTCAAACCTTCATGTAACCCTAATTGTAATGTAAAGGGTACATGCCGGCCCCACCTTAATGTAATTGATAATTATTGTAAAAGATAATTAATCTGGTTAATATTAATTATATTGTGAGATAGAGAAGTCGGCTCTATTGTGCCAATAGAAAATTCTTTTGACAGGTCAAGTATGATATAAGTAAAGGTAAATTCCCCATTGAGGAATCATATCTCAAGTATGAGTTTAGAAATTTCAACAAGTACATCTTCTTGGGATAAGTGTGCACCTCTCTTGGGCGCTAGTCTTATACGGTTTGCAAGCACCCTCTTGTGTGATAGGTTTTCTTGGTGGTGAATGTCTTTCTCTTGAAGAATATAACAAAGGATTTGGATGGGTTTTCTTCCCTTGTTGAGAAGGTTTTCCTAGGATACTTCTTGTGTACTTGTGCATGGCGTTTCTTCTTATGATCTTGGTTGCTGCAACAATTTTTTTATGGTTTAAGTAAAATGCTAAAATGGAATGAAATTCATGCTTAAGCCTCGCCTATTGAAAAATCAACATGGTATCATAGCATAGGTCTTGAAGAACCCTTGCACAATCATTTAAAAGGGTAAATTGTCCTCCTTCTGCAGTTCTATACGTCCTCTAGGGTTTCTATAGAAATCCATATGACCCTCACTTAATTATCCTTTTCAACACTTTACAAATGGGCATTGAAGATAAAAATTGGACCAAGTTGTACGACCTTCCTCAACGCATCTCCATTGACCTTCAAAATGAAATTCCAAGCATTTTGAATTTTTGGCCCTAGGGTTTCTAGCGTTTTGCTAATTTCTGCAGAAATTTTAGAATTAGGGTTTATTCAACTCATTGAAGGAGCTCTTCAACTCACCAGTTTTCTCCTATCTTTCAAAGGCTTATTGTTGGTATTCATAATTCCAACAAAACCTAAAAGTGATAGCCTAGCCTAGCTGTCAGGTTTTCTAGCCCAGTTGACAAGGGTTTGTGAAGAATCTAAATTTATGATGAACAAAACTATGATGGAAGATAAGCTTGATGGATCAAGCATTTTCAAGTTCCTGGAAGACAAGACTTCAGAGGAAGGCTTATTGTGGCTGATACAAAAAGGTGAAACTTTGACTAGCTTCTTCATGAATATGTCAGAGGACAGAGATCAGCCAAGTGCCATTGGAAAAATCACATCATCACCCTCAGATATGCACTTGTATATATATATTATTTGTATCATTGTCATGAGAGTAATTACAGGAGGAAGGAACCTTTGTTGAAGTCATGAAACCAGATTGATCTCAGTGCATTTAGAGGAACAACACACTGGAAGTGAAGACTCCAAGTTTGATTATTTTAATTGTCATTTCTCTAAACAAGACAATCATGTGAACAAGACAATGAGGTGGCCCACGCGGGCCTAGACATGATATCCTCCTAGTCTTTCGGCCAAGGAATAGGATTGAGATCCGTGGAAGAGTTGAGAACAACTTGATACGTAATCTCTGCTGTCGATAGTGGCATGGCCATTCTAACATGTGATTTTCCTTCACAAGACAAAGACGGGGAAGGTAGGGTCCACAGATCATCAAAATAAGACGTGCAGAAAGGAATGGACCTTCCAGTCGAGATAGACCTACTGGACATGGCATAAAATTGGTGGTTTAGTATCGAGAATTCGAAAGTACCCATAAGGGAAGAATACATTCCAACATCGATATTCTCAGTTGTCAGCCGAGAATTGTCGATCACAGGGATTGATTGTCCAAGCGATGCAATAGGAATAGAGTATGCAAAGGATAACTAATCGATGGACACAATCTTCCCTTCATGAGGAAAACAAAGAGTACAGAAGATGAATGACACAATGACGATCATAGCATAGGTCCAATTGAGACCTAGTAACAGGTTATAATGAAGAGGCGCATCCACTACCTCTACTTCCACCTCTAGCATCTTCCCACCTAACTGGACCGAAAAGGTAGGGAGATTACCATGAGGGCGGAAGGAATGACCATCAAAATCAATCAACATGTTCGATGACTTGGAAAGGGTCAGAGAACCAAGAGCTTTCCAACAAACTAGGGACATCAAACATGTAGCAGCGCCTTCATCAACAACCACGCGTTTGATGGTATATTTTGAATACTCCACATGGATTTTTATAAATCCACATGGTAAGGAAAACGAGGCTTAACATCTGTGATGTCAAACTTGATAATATTTGAGCCACTGGGTTCTACAGCAAAAAGAGGCATTCCCTTGTGAAGGACATGTCTAGAGTACCTCCAAAGCTGACATCGCATAAGGGGTTTGGCCCAGGTCCTCAACAATAGAGTAGTTCTGGGCAACTCTAGCATTTGGATTATGGGTAGAGCACTTGAGTACTTGATGTAGGAGCATCGCCAACATCAAGCGAGCATGGGGCAGACACCAACGCATTTTGGGCACATGATGAATTGTTTAAATTTTTTTGAAGTTGGATACGCCAACCTTAAATGAGATAATTAAGGAAAGGTGTACTGGTAGATTGTAATTGTACCTTGAGAGTCCCACTCTCATTTGAAGGACTAAGAGGAATTTATGCTAATGAATGTAAGTAGGTAGAATTGAATTCCTAGATTTGACAGTTTTAGGAGCCGGAGGGAAAACGAATATAGACAGCCTCATTGTATAGTTGTAACATTATCATGATTATGAGAGGAGAGCATAGGAGAGCAGAAGAAGAGAGCTGTGTAGAGTTAACCCCACGTACAGAAGTTTCGGATTAATACAAAGATTTTTAGTTCAGACTCATGGTGTTCAATTTATTTTATGTGTTGTGCATGCTGATTGATATATTCTTGTTACTCTCTATTATGCATTTTCTTTGATGCACAAATGTATGGTTTCATATTTAATATCTGAAATCTGAAGAGAGGGAGAGAAAAGGATGAGTTTCAATTGTTTCTCTGCCTGAGCGAGAGTTTTCCTGCAAAGAGTGCAGCGAAATTGCCCACAAGGTGTGCGTTGACAGAAGTCAAAGTTCGTCTTTGCAAGCTCAGGAGAGGTGACACTGTTCTCATTCACGCAGAAGTGCAAGATTAAGCACAGGAGTCGTGCAAGGTGTGCATAGGTCAAGAAGAGTCTCAGAGTTGCAGCCTGAGGAAACTGTTGAAGGACTGTTGTCGCAGGAGAGTGCATAGAGTCTAAGAATTTCAAATACTTGGAGTGTATTTGAAGAAGTGTCGCAAGGAGTGCGTGCAGGAGTCTTCTTGAAGAGTCAAGTTGTCAAAGAAAAGATCAAGAATTTTAGTGCCTTGAAGTATTGGAAGAAGGTGCAGTGATATTGTTTCATAGGTGGACAAGTTTTGCGAAAGAACACTTTGTTCGTTTCGCAGGAATCGTCAAGGAGGAATTGAACGGTCGAAATTCTCCATGGAGAATTCACAAGGTTCCAAGAATCGTCAGATCTCACAAAGGATAAGGGGAGTTATGGCCGCATTCGTCAAGTGTAAATCTCGGGAGAATCAGACCGTAGGATCCGAACCCACAAGGGTCATTGGATCATCCACGTAAATCGCATATCAAGGTTTCATGGGTTGAAGAGTCGAAACCTTCACATCAAGACTCGTGAGATCGCAAAAGGCAAAGTCATGAAACCACGAGAGAATATGAGCCACCCGATTGGAAGGACACGTGTCATGAGATCACCCGTATCGGGGATTCGACCATCGAAGGTCAGAAAGGGAAGTCTGTCAACTTTGCGAGTAGTGAAGCTGCGAAGTGAATCAGGACCGTCCATCTGGGAGTGGACAGGTGGCATATTCGCTGACACGGAGGTTAAACCTTTTTTTACCATTTTGGGGTTTCATTAGTCGAAGAACCGAGAACACAACATCTGTATTCGCGAAGTCTGAAATTCAAAAAGGCAAGAAGTTCCTTGTGGGACCTGCGTTGATGACGTGTCGAAATTTTGCGTTTCGGCATATCGGAGGGTAAGAGGCCAAGACTCTTGTCCCGAAAGTTATGAATTTGCAAAACAGCGAGAAAATCACAGCCGTTTGTTAGGAGGAGGATAGGTGGTAGAGATCTATGGATCTCGCGAATTCGGGGGTTCCCCGGGTGAGAGCCCAAAGATCGGGTGCTCCAAGTCATGAGAGGCGAAATCGTGAGGAGTGAGGATATTCGTTGGATCCAGAGGATGGGAGGACCGTTGGATAAATAACCCCATCGCATTTCACGTGTTTGGGGGTTCAGAAGTTGAGAGGAGTTACTTTCAATCACAAAAGTCACAAAGTACCGAGAGCCAAGGCACGGAGGAAACACGTGGCAGAACCGCAAGGTGGGCCCGAGAAGTAGACCAGCAGACACACGTCACATATTTGGAGGAGTCAACACCCCATTGACCTTTCGCATCTCGAGGACTCAGGAGATAAGGGAATGAAATCTCGATCCTTTGACTCGCGATGTCGCGAGTAGCGAGAATGAGAGGAGAAAAGTCAAACATCGCCTCTCAGGGGTTCGAGAAAGAAACGTGCCAAGGTTGGACCTTTGAACTCGCGAAGGTGCAAGAGGCGAGAAGTGCTAGTGCTTAGCCTAGCTAATGGTCACGCAAGGAGGGCTCTTACGGAAGAAAGGGAAATACCCATTTCGCGATCTTGGGTATCACGAATTTGAGAAGGAAGAGTTGGGAGTCACGACTCGTGAACTCGCAAGATCGCGAGATTGTGAAAATGACCTGTGGATAAATTTGAAAGGAAATTCCAGTAGGGAATCTTAAAGAGTCGATCCGGCTCAAAGGGGTATTTGAAGAACGATCCTGTGAGTGAATCTTGGCTCGAGGGCCGATAGGTTTGCGTCAGTTTTGGTATCAGAGCACAGAAAGACTTCTTTTCTTTCTATAGCAGGGAAAAGAAAGATTCACCATGCCGCCGAGAAGAAGGGACAGGTAGACACCCGATTCACCAAAGGAGAGGGAAATGCAAAGAGGAAGGGGTAGGCAGGTGCCAAATCCAGCCATGGAAAGAGAGATGTGTGACATACGCGCCAGACTTGAGGACATGGAGACAACACAGAGGCGCACAACTAGTGTTGGAGATGTCAGTGATTCCAAAAGTGAAAATGAAGCTGGACATGAAAGAGAAGAAGTCACAGCAGAAGATGCAGCAAATGAACGCCTGATTAGGGTTGTTGCAAGAATGGGTGCTAAGGCAAGAATGGATATTCCAGTATATGAAGGAAACCCGGATGCTGAAGAGCTTCTAGATTGGAATAGAGCTTTGGACACATATTTTGACTATGAATATGTCAAGGAAGACAAAAAGGTCAAGCATGTTGTCACAAGACTTAAAGGACATGCAACATTGTGGTGGGATGAGCTACAAGCTAACAGACGCTGCAAAAGCAAGCAGAAGATCAAGAGTTGGGATAGGATGATCACAAGGATGAAGGTGAAATTTATTCCCAGGGAATACCAAATTACTCTGTTTCAAAGAATGCAGAATTTGAGACAGAATTTGATGTCAGTGAAGGAGTACACTGAAGAATTCTACAGGCTGAAAATCAGGGCAGGTCATCGCAAAAGTGATGATGAAAAAGTTGTTAGGTACATGAATGGTCTAAGATACGACATTCAGGATGAGATGAGCATGATGACCATCCGAACAATGGAAGATGCTTATCAGATGGCTCTAAAAGTTGAAGAGAAGCTGAGATGAAAATAAGGTCAAAGAGGCCGAGGCAGAAGTCATCCCAGAGGCAAATCAGTTGCCCAGGATAGAAGTCAGAAACCCAAGGAAGAGTGGAAGAAACCTCAAACTCAAACTAAGAGAGGTGGACTTTCACAGAGAGAGTAGCATACTGAACAGAAAGGTCAATATGTTGATGGAAACATTTTTCCTCATACCAGAGGTAGAGGAAGAGGAAGAGGTGGAGTGGTAAAATGCTTCACATGCAGAAAGGTTGGACATAAATCTTATGAGTGTCCAAAAAAAAAGAAAGAAGGTGGTGAAACTCACATTTCCAAAGCACAAAGGCGGAATGTCGAGGCAGAATATGCCGAAGGCGGAAGATCGTTGATGATGCAAAATGTTTTCTTAACGCCAGAGAAGGAGGTGGAGAATCCAATGCAAAGGAACAGTCTTTTTCAGACTGCTTGCAAAACCAAGGATAGGGTATGCAAGGTCATCGTGGACAGTGGTAGCACAGATAATCTTGTTTCTACAGAGATGGTAGAAAATCTGGAGCTGGAGACTATTGAACATCCAAGTCCATACATAGTTTTGTGGCTACAAAAAGGACATCAGGTAAATGTCACTAAGCAATGTTTAGTTGAATTTAAAATAGGAGGGTATAAAGATGAAATACTCTGTGATGTTATTCCCATGGATGTTTGTCATCTATTGTTGGGTAGACCATGGCAATATGACATAAATGTGATTCATGATGGGAGGAAGAACACATACACCCTAGAGAAGAATGGGAGAACTCACATGTTGTTGTCGATTAAGGACAAAGAGGTGAAACCTGAAGTAAGAAACACTGTACTTCTCATGAGTGGGAAGGAACTTCTTACAGAGGTCAAGAAGAAGGAGGAACTGCAATATATTGTGGTCAGGAAGCCTAAAATTGTTTTAACCAGTACGAGGGTAGATGATTTACTAGAAGAGGTTCAGAAAATATTGGAAGAGTTTGTTGACATAGTAGTGGATGAACTACCTCGTTCGTTGCCACCGATAAGAAGTGTAAGTCATCATATTGATCTCATACCTGGAGCTAGTTTACCAAACAAAGCAGCATACAGATTGACACCGTAGGAGAATGAAGAAGTCAAAAGACAAGTCCAGGATTTAATGGACAAGGGGTTGGTTAGAGAAAGCTTGAGTCCATGTGTTGTTCTGACGGTACTCAGTCCAAAGAAAGATGGAGGTTGGAGGATGTGTACTGACTCGAGGGAAATCAACAAGATAACCATCAGGTACAGATTTCCATTTCCAAGGATGGATGATCTGATGGATTTCTTGAGTGGGGCCTAATTTTTTTCGAAGATTGATTTGAAAAGTGGATATCACCAAATTCGTATGAGAGAAGGTGATGAATGGAAGACAACATTCAAGACTAACGAAGGGTTGTATGAATGGCTTGTTATGCCATTTGGCTTAACAAACGCTCCAAGTACCTTCATGAGATTGATGAATGAAGTCCTGAAGGATTTCATCGAAAAATTTGTCATTGTGTATCTTGATGACATACTGATTTTCAGTAAAACAGAGGTAGAGCATCTGAAACATTTGGCTACAGTGATGAAGAGGCTACAACAAGAGAAGTTGTTGATAAACATGAAGAAATCCTCATTCATGAAGATAGAGCTCATTTATTTGGGGTTTGTTATTTCTGCAGATAAGTTGAGGATGGACCCAGATAAGGTGGAGGTAATTAAGAATTGGCCATCACCGAAGAGTATATTTGAAGTTCGAAGTTTTCACGGATTGGCTAGTTTCTACCGGAAGTTCATCAGGAATTTCAGTGGAATTAGTGCACCGATGATGGACACAGTGAAGAAGAGACACAAGTCTTTTCACTGGACAGAAGAGGCGGAGAAAAGCTTCAATTTGTTGAAAAAGAAAATCATGGAACAACCAATTTTGGTGTTTCCTGATTTTAAAAGTACATTTCAGGTAAAATGTGATGCAAGTGGATTTGCAATAGGGGTAGTCTTAAGACAAGAAGACAGGTTGATAGCATACTTTAGAGAGAAGCTGAATGAAGTGAAAGTGAAATACTCCACGTATGACAAGGAGTTCTATACTATTATCCAGGTATTGAAGAAATGGAGGCATTACTTAATCCCTAAGGAGTTTGTCTTATACAGTGACAATCATGCTTTGCAATTTGTGACTCAACAGGAGAAGTTGAATCAAATACATGTTAAATGGGTTGAATACATGCAGAACTTTACTTTTGTAACTAAGCATATTTCTGGAACTGCTAACAAAGTTGTTGATGCTTTGAGCAGGAAATGGTTGTTTTGCAGGAGTTCAGAGTTAAAACACTGGGTTTTGACGATCTCAGGGACATGTACAGAGATGATCCAGACTTTAAGGAGGCGTATGAAGTAGCCTAGAATCCAATTCTTAGAGACAAAGGTCAATGGACAGAATACATGATATAGGAATGATTATTGTTTAAGGGTAATCAACTTTGTATTCCAAAATGCTCCATGAGGGAGAATTTGTTGAAGGAGAAACATAGTGGAGGATTGGCCGGACATTTCGGTCATTACAAGACGTTCTCAAAGTTAAACGAGTCATATTTTTGGCTAGGGATGATAGCAGATGTCAAAATATTCATGGACAGATGCAGAATTTGTCAGCATTCAAAAGGGAAGAGGAAGAATGTAGGCTTTTATCAACCGTTACCCATACCTGACAGGTCGTGGGATGAAGTCAGCATGGACTTCATATTGGGGCTGCCGAGAACACAAAGAGGGTTTGACTCGATCTTTGTGGTAGTGGATAGATTTTATAATATGGCACACTTCATACCATGTTAGAAAACCAGTGATGCAACTCACATTGCGAATCTGTTTTTCAAAGAAGTCATTCAACTTCACGGCTTACCAAGGAGCATAGTTTCGGATCGAGACACCAACTTCGTGGGACACTTTTGGAGAACCTTATGGAAAAAGATGGGAACAAACTTATCGTTCAGTTTATCTTATCATCCTCAAATGGATGGATAGACAAAAGTTGTGAACAGAAGTTTGGGAGACTTTCTGAGAAGCTTGGTGACAGAGCACCACAGTCAGTGGGACAATATTCTGCCACAGGCGGAATTTGCTTACAATGATTCAATCAACTGAAGCACAGGGCAGAGTCCATTCCAAATTGTTTATGGGATGCATCCAAGAGGAGTATCTGAACTAAGAGATTCAGAACAGAATGCCACTAGGAGTGCTAGTGCAGAGGATTTCGCAGAAGCAATGAAGGAACTTCACAGCTAGGTGAAGGAGTGATTGCAGAACTCGAGCCAAGAGTATAAGCACAGAGCATATCAACATAGGAAACAACTTCAATTTGAGGTTGGTGATTTGATTCTGGCACATCTGAGAAAGGAAAGGTTCCCAAAGGGGACATATAGCAAGTTGAAGATGAAGAAGATCGGATCATGTAAGGTCTTGAAGAAATTTGGGGCAAATTCTTATGAGATTGAATTACTCGATGGGATCAAAATTTCTCCGATATTCAATGTCTCAGATTTGTAACCTTACAAAGCTAAGGAAGCAGGAACAAGTGATGAACAACCAGAGGTTCAGTGGGAAAAATAGATGCTAGTTGCAGAGAAGCCACAGATGGAAAGCATACTGGACAAAAGAGTTAGTAAGAGGACCAAGCGAAAGGAATATTTTTAATACTTGGTCAAGTGGAAGGGACACCCAGTTGAAGATGCCAGCTGGAAGAACGAAGCAGATATCTAGAAGCATGGACAGATCGTACGAGAGCTCATGGACAGGAGCCCATGAAAATTTTCAAGCGAGGGAGTATGATGTAGGAGCATCGCCAACATCAAGCGAGCATGGGGAACACACCAACGCATTTTGGGCACATGATGAATTGTTTAAAAAAATTTGAAGTTGGATACGCCAACCTTAAATGAGATAATTAAGGAAAGGTGTACTGGTAGATTGTAATCGGACCTTGAGCGTCCCACTCTCGTCTGAAGGACTAAGAGGTATTTATGCTAATGAATGTAAGTAGGTAGAATTGAATTCCTATATTTGACAGTTTTAGGAGACGGAGGGAAAACGGATATAGACACCCTCATTGTATAGTTGTAACATTATCATGATTATGAGAAGAGAGAAAAGGAGAGCAAAAGCAAAGAGCTGTGTAGAGTTAACCCCATGTACAGAAGTTCTGGATTAATACAAAGATTTTTAGTTCAGACTCATGGTGTTCAATTTATTTTCTATGTTGTGCATGTTGATTGATATATGCTTGTTAGTCTCTGTTATATATGCTTGTTACTCTCTATTATATATGCTTGTTATCTCGCGAATTTAGGGGTTTTTTGGGTGAGATCCCAAAGATCGGGTGCTCCAAGTCACGAGAGGCGAAATCACGAGGAGCGAGGATAGTCGTTGGATCCAGCGGACGGGAGGACCGTTGGATCAAGAACCCCATCGCATTTCATGTGTTTGGGGGTTCAAAAGTTGAGAGGAGTTACTTTCAATCGCAAAAGTCGCGAAGTGTCGAGAGCCGAGGCACGGAGGAAACACGTGGCAGAACCGCAAGGTGGGCCCAGGAAGTAGACCGGCAGACACACGTCACACACTTGGAGGAGTCAACACCCCGTTGACCTTTCGCGTCTCGGTGAATCGAAAGATAAGGGAACAAAAGCTCGAGCCTTTGAATCGCGAAGTCACGAGTAGCGAGAATGAGAGGAGAAAAGTCAAATATCGCCTCTCGGGGGTTCGGGAAAGAAAGGTGCCAAGGTTGGACCTTTGAACTCGCGAAGGCGCGAGAGGCGAGAAGTGCTAGTGCTTAGTCTAGCCGGTGGTCGCGCAAGGAGGGAACTGAAAGAAGAAAGGGAAATACCCATTTTGTGATCTCGGGTATCACGAATTTGAGAAGGAAGAGTCGGGATTCACAACTCACAAACTCACGAGATCGCGAGATTGTGAAAAGGACCTGTGGATAAATTTGAAAGGAAATTCCAGCAGGGAATCCGACAGAGTCGATCTGGCTTGAAGGGGTATTTGAAGAACGATCCTATGAGTAGATCTCGGCCTGAGGGCCAATAGGTTTGCGTCAGTACTCCTTTTGGAATACAAGGTTGTGGCTCTGGTTTCTCAATCTGTAAAGTTATCTCTGGGGGAGGAGGAGGAGATTCTAGACCAGGAATAGCTTGTTTAGAACTATAGTCTCGAGATCGAGTGGCTACATCAATTTTTGCATGGAACATATTGATACATAGACGGTCGCCATCTTGTGATTGTTGGTTTTGACCTCCACGATCCCCATTTTCAGCATTTGAGGAGCTCGAGGCTAAGTGTTTATTATGTGGGAATGGATTCGTCAGCACGGTGGGAAATTGAGTTTAAATCCTTGCAACTTCTGCAAGTTTGGGGCACAAATGGGTAAGGTGATCATATGTGCAAAGCTTACAGGGAAACTTCACCTTACGTTTTTCTCATTTTCCCTCTCCAACATTAATACTCGTCTTCTCATTATTTTCCTTGGATTTATTACCATTTTTCCCACCCTTATAGTTATTACGTCCTTTCTTCTTATTCCCTCTTGGTTGTTTCCTACCATTCGGGTTGGTCGACGATTGCACTGAGTGTACATCTATCAACTGAGTGGAATTGGAAGACACAGACGAGGTTGGTCCTCCTACAAACTGACTTAAAGATAACTCTTTCAACTGGTTCGTCAACGAGTCTACGGACTTTACATTGGCAAAACCTAAAATTCCATCGGCATGAGGTCCAGGCTTTTTCCTAGGGTTGTAAGTAGACTATGGTGCGTCAAGAAGAAGATGGTATAACATCCTAGATTGATCATATATCAAATCTAATTATTGTACTCTAAAGATATCTTCTTCCTCAGTGGTTACCCCAGAAGTAGCAACGTCCTTTGAGATAGGAGTGTGTAAAGACTTAAGAAACCATTCTAAAAGAAAGTTCAGGGGTATAGGGGTCTTAATCAACCTCTTCCGTCTACGCCACTCCTAGATATGGTCCGAGATATGAGTGGCGGTATCCAGGCATAAAGTAGACAACAACTCTAAACCAACATCATAATGAATGGGCAACTGGAAGTGGTTATGAAAGACCATCACCAAGTGACTAAAAGTCCCATATTCCCCACTTGGTAGCTCAATATACCATTTTTCCGCAACTCCGATAAGGGTATGTTGAAATAATCTCAAATGAATAGAATCATCATTGAGGGAGTTTGATGAGCACCACAAGCGAAAGGTAGTGACATGATCACCATGATCCTCTCCATTCTTACCCTCAAACTTTAGGATGTCTTAAGGAAGTTTAGTGGGGACCGGGGGCCATGTAGGATCATGGCTCACATGGTCATTCATTAACTTAGACAAATTTGGAATATTAAGCGTGGACAGAAAAGGGAGGTGGGGTTGTGACATCTGGCCCCAACCTACCAGGAAAGATTTCTCTTGTGGATTCGGAGGCCATCCAGGGTTCTGGTAAACACCATTGCTCTGTCTGGCATTATAAGGCCCTCCTTCGAGCTGATTCATATAAGGTGGGTTGGGAATCATTCCAGCTAGAATGTTCAATTGAGGGTTATAGAAAATACCCCAAGATGGATTAGATCCAGGTTGAGGATTGACCAAAGTGTTAAACTGACCTCCCCCAGGTTCGAAACTGGAGGATAGAGGCAGATTCGTCATGCCAAATGTATTGGTTAGAATCTGCGCTGAGGAGGTAGGATTATAGGACAAAACATTGTCAAAACTTGTCCACCAGGTTGATTATTCCACCCAGAAATAGGAGGATTGGACCCAGGGTTAAAAGTAGGCATGCCTCCCATATTAGAAGTCATTTGAGGGATTTGAGCTCCACCAAATGAAAAAGGAGTGTAAGGAGGTGTGTTTCCCCCAAGCCCAGCGCTATCATTAGGGCCAGTAGTTGAGATGGAGTTCGAAAACTGTGAGGTGAAGTTAGGCATACCATAAGAAAATGGACTAGAAGCCATAGGGATGGACTGAACATTGTATCCCGGTGAGTGGCCAAGAGACCCAAAGGGGTTTGAGGCGGTAGCATGAGAATTAACTATAGGCTGGGCCATAGTAATGATAGGTGCCTCTGGTGCTACAACCATGGAGGTTGCAGTAGTCGAATGGGTTCCATTAACTACAATGGGTATGGGAATCTGATGCAGGAGCATCACTCCATGTCAGTAGTGTGCCAGCCAGCCAACACATCTAGCACACATTAATGGAGAAAGGGAGAGGCACAGCCCTCTAAATTTTGAAATTTGAAATTTCAATAAATGTTGTAAGGATTTTAATGCCAGACAACGTAGTTGTTCAGGAAGTGGTTGAGTTTTACTTTAATGGTTACCTATAGCTAAGTCTAGATCATTCAGGACTGGACAACCATTTATGTAATGTAGCCCTAGGAGTCACTCGGTGATAGAGATAGATTAGAGACGGTGAGGTAGAGGATAAGCTCGAGAGATCCCTCATTTTGTAATAGGGGAATAGAAGAGGAGAATTAGAATAGAGAGTAATAAAGAGAGACCAAAGAAAAGAGGTCTCGAGAGAGAGTTGAGACTTGTTACAGTCCAGCCTTTGTAAACACATTTGTATAGATATATAGATTAATAGAAAATAAGTTTTTCCTGCATATGGTTGTTCATGTATTTATGTTTCATGAATGAATTTTGTAGATGTATGTTAGATTTCATCTACAGGGATAGATAGAATTTGTCTATCTGATTGAGTTGTGATTTCTGTCTAGGTTCTTTAGGCCGTGCAAGGAGTGCACAATAGAACATCAGAGGTTATGTGGCCAGTGTAAGGAGTGTGCATATGAGATCTGCAGAGTCAGGAAGAATGTGCAAGGAGTGCATACCAAGAGGATTCACAAACTCAAAGGAAGCCTCAGAGTTACTAAATAATCTGGAGAATAAACTGTGCAAAGAAAGGAACAGAGAAGAAATAGAACTACTAAAGGTTCTGTAAAGCTCTTCCAGGAGGGCATTGAGCGAGTGCAAGGAGTGCACCAAGAAGAACTCTCTTTCGAGTTATAATATAAGGGAAGTGTCACGGGGAAGACACTCACAGGGTTACTGAACATCATGTAGGCTCAACAAGGTGTGCTTGAGCGGGAACTGTGAAAAGAAAGGCACGGAGAAGAAACAAAACTACTGAAGGTTCTGTAAAGCTCTGCTAGGAGGGCATTGAGCGTGTGCAAGTTTTCAGAGGAGGGACTCTATTCTGAGTTCAGAGAGAGAAGAAGTGTCGAGGAGAGACACTGGGAGAGTTGTTGAACACTCTGTAAGCTCTGTAAGGTGTGCATCGAACCGAAGAATGCTAGGAGGGCGTGAAGAATTTCTTTATAAGAAATACTTCAAATCTGAGTTTATCGAAGTACTCAGTAGCACAGGGAGTGTGCGAGGATGGACTTATTATAAGTCCCGAAGCTGAGGAGGAACAGTGCCTTTATGCACAGAGCAGCAAAAGAAAGGAGCAGAAGGTAAAGAAACCCTTCGAGATTTCATAGTCGACAAATCTCAGGAGTTCGGTATTTCAGAGTTTGGGGATTGGAGTGGCAAGGGATTTTTGAGTCATTGCATTGCAAACTCCCGATGCGCAAAATCACGCCATCCGTAGGATCTGGAGCGCAGTGGCCCGATAGTGTTGGATCACGGATACATGCAGAGGAGGAGTGCACATAGGGGGTGCATAGGAGAAAAGGATTTGGGCCATCAGATCTAGCACCAAGGACGAATATCCATCAGATCTAGGAAGAGGAGAATGAGGTTTAACCCTCATAGAACCAAAGGAGAGGACTCCTCGAAGTCCCGAAAGAATCAGAACCGTCCATCTTAGAGGATTCATCTCAAGAGACCCACATTTCGTGGATTCAGACACCGAGAGACCGAGAGTGAAGAGTCTCCAAAAATGACCAAAGGAGAAGTCTCGAAAGGACCAGGACCGTCCATCAAGGAGGACATGGGGAAAGCAGTCAAGGTTTTCGGGAAAAGGCTTGAAAGATTTCAGTTCCAGGAGGGTTGGGTCGTTGATCTCTCAATAGAGAGATTTCGGCATTTTTGGAATCGAGGGTTCGAAAGATAGAGAACAGGGGGAACCCTTGTATCGCGGGTTCCCGAATCATGAAAGCCAGTAGTTCTTGGTCATGGACTTTAATTTTGGCATTTCAGAACCCAGGTGTTCGAGAGGCTAGGAGTCGGGAAATGTGGAGTCCCGACTCGCGAAATCACGAAATCCCAAAATTCTTCAAAGGAAGAACATGAGTCGAGCCATTAATGCCTTTCGGCATTTTCACAACTGGAGGTTTGAGAGAAAAGGAGTCGTGAGACAGGGGGTCCTGACTTGCGAAATCTTGAATTCCTAAATCCCAAAGAGAAGACCGTGGTCACGGGTAGATTTTGGCATTGTAGGGTCCGAGAGTTCGAAGGACCAAGAACCCTCTGCAGCCGGAATCATGAAATCACGAATTCTGAAATCCCGAAAGAGGACCGTGGTCGTGGGTAGTTTTTGACGTTTCTCCGGCCGGGAGTTGGAGGGACAAGGAACCTAGGAGAGCTCGCATGCAAGAGTCCCGAAATCCTGAAAACGTGAAAGGCGTGTTGGCTCAGAAGAGAGAAGAGCGTAGAAAGATGAGTGCATGCACAGGTTTTCTCAAAGACCTGTGCCAGAGGGACAAAGGCACCTGTGGATTTTTTCAAGGGGTTCCAACAAGAGCCCGAAGAGCTATTTTGGATTAGAAGAAGAGTGATCCAGAGACAAAGAGGTCAACAGAACCCTGCTAAGGTAGGGGGTCTGCATCATTTGGTATCAGAGCTGATATTTTCGTCTGTAGACTTCAGGCAAAGGAGACAGTAGGTGAAGGAGGAGAAATTCGGGTAACACCAAGTGGGATCAGAAGCAAAGATTCATCTATATACAGCAGGTGAAGGAGGAGAAATTCTGGTAACACCAAGTGGGATCAGAAGCAAAGATTCATCTATATACAGCAGGTGAAGGAGGAGACTGTGTAATAATGCTCTGTGGTGATTGTTTGCAGGTGTGCAACAGTCGGTAGACAACCAGGCGAGATGTAGGAGAAGATGGAGATGCTCTCAGGTGTAGAGTGATCCATAAGTTTGCTAGGAGGGAAGACAGAAGATGAAAATGGATACTGAAGGCCATGAGTGTAGTAGAAGAGGAGACCACCAGTAGATGTGTAAAGCAGAAATTGGTGAGGAATTCACTGAGATAAGAGTGAGGATGGAGGAGCTTTCATTTCGAATGCAACAGAGTGCAAAAGCATGATGGGTGTATGAATGGCCCATGAAAAAGAAGGTGAAGTGGCCAGTCAAGGAGTTGTTGGCCATAAGACAACAAAGTCTATTGAAAATATGGCTGAGGTATGTTGAAAGCCTCAGTGACACAGAGCTGGTTTGCATCTATGAGCCAGAAGTTGGAGAAACCCTCAGTGATGAGGAAGAGAGATCAATTTCAGGTCTCATAAACTACCAGGAGGAAAGAGATGAATTTTTGAATTGTCAGGTGGGCAATTTAATGAGATCATTGGAGGATCTCATAGACTATCAGGAGGAAAACAGTGGAAATTTGTATTTCCAGGAGGGAAATGGTATGAGATTAGCTGAATATCTCGTAAATTGCCAGGTGGGCAGGGTAGGAATCCCATATTGCCAAGTGGGCAAGGGAGAGAATATGAGACTGTCTGAAAGTCTCATGGACTCAGGGATGAGTTCGGGTCAACAAGGAGTGTTGATGAAGATGGGATCGATTAATCTCATAAACTGCCAGGTGGGCAGAAGTGAACTTTCGAGTTGTTAGGTGGACAATGAGAAGAGATCAACAGAAGGTCTCGCATACTGCCAGGGGATTAGTGGTGAAATTTTAGATTGCCAGGTGGGCAATGATATGGGATCACTCGATCTCATAGACTGCCAGGTGGGCAGCAAAAAATTTCCAAATTGCCAGGTGGGCAGGGGAAAGGAGATGAGGCTATCTGAGAGTCTCATGAACTTAGAGGAGAGTTCAGATCAGCAAGGAGTGTTGACAGGTGAAAATTAGAAGAGCATTCTGATGATTGGGGGAATTCAGGTATTCCTACCAGATAGCCTAGTTGAGGCCAGAGCATGTGTTGCATATATAGAAACAACAGAAGGACAACCAATAGAGATTGTCATAGAGGGAGAAGTTGAGCAAACACTAGTGTTTTCACGGAGAAGAGGAGGAGCATTCAAAAGGATGGCTCAAATTTTTTAGCCAGGAAGATGAACAGGAGATGACTGCAGCATTGAAGCCTGCAACAGAAGAGGAAGTAGAAAACACAGATTTTCTTGATCTGTGTCAAGAATTGGAAGCCCTGGAGAGAAGGATGATGGTGAAAATCTTGCACATCCAACAGGCTAAGTTGGAAGAATATAGTGGAGCATACCAACCCCAGGAGAAGTTGGAAGAAGCTGGAAGTATGCCAGCAGGAGAAATGGCAGCAGCAAAACTTCCACAGGAAGAAGTTGAACAATAGTTTAGTGATGAGACTGCAGAGCTGGAGTCTGCAGCAGAGTGGCCACTCAGTGCCACAAGGGGAAATAAAGAAATCATGGGAGATCAAGCAAATCTTCCCACTGAGGAGACAGAAGTGCAGCAGAGAAGACTTCATACAAAGAGCCAGCCACTAGAGTAGCTGGACAAGATAATTGCGGAGATCAAAATACTGATGATCAGATTAGCAAAAGCAGTCAGCGAAGGGAGGTTGAGTAGAAGGGAGCATGCAAGAGAAGCAGTAGCAAAAACAACAACATAGTTGGAGAGGAGTAGATGGACAACTCCAAGGGAAAGTTTGGGATCCAGGTGGATTTCAACACTAGAGAGGAGGAGCTCATGATCAAGAGATCATGATTTTTCCAGCTGAGGAGTATGATGTAGGAGCATCACTCCATTTCATCAGTGTGCCAACCAGCCAACACATCCAACATGCATTAATGGAGAAAGGGAGAGGTGCAGCCCTCTCAATTTTGAAATTTGAAATTTCAATAAATTTGAAATTTGAAAGTTAGGCATACCATAAGAAAATGAACTAGAAGCCATAGGGATGGACTGAACATTGTAGCCCAGTGAGTGGTCAAGAGACCTAAAGGGGTTTGAGGCGGTAGCATGAGAATTAACTATAGCCTAGGCCATAGTAATGATAGGTGATTCTGGTTCTACAACCATGGAGGTTGCAGGAGTCGAAGGGGTGCCATTAACTACAATGGGTATGGGAGTCTGATGCAGGAGCATCACTCCATGTCAGTAGAGTGTTAGCCAGCCAGCACATCCAGCACACATTAATGGAGAAAAGGAGAGGCACAGCCCTCTCAATTTTGAAATTTGAAATTTCAATAAATGTTGTAAGGCTTTTAATGCCAGACCACGCAGTTGTTCAGGAAGTGGTTGAGGTTGCCTTTAATGGTTACCTACAGCTAAGTCTAGATCATTCAAGACTGGACAACCATTTATGTAATGTAGACATAGGATTCGCTCGGTGATAGAGATAGCTCAGAGACAGTGAGGTAGAGGATAAGCTCGAGAGATCCCTCATTTTGTAATAGTGGAATAAAAGAGGAGAATTAGAATAGAGAGTAATAAAGAGAGACCAGAGAAGAGAGGTCTCGAGAGAGAGATGAGACTTGTTACAGTCCAGCCTTTGTAAACACATTTGTATAGATATACAGATTAATAGAATATAAGTTTTTCCTGCATATGGTTGTTCATGTATTTATGTTTCATGAATGAATGTTGTAGATGTATGTTAGATTTTCATCTGTAGGGATAGATAGAATTTGTCTATCTGATTGAGTTGTGATTTTTGTCTAGGTTCTTTAGGCTGTGCAAGGAGTGCACAACAGAACATTAGAGGTTATGTGGCCAGTGCAAGGAGTGCGCATCTTAGCTCTACGGAGTCAGGAAGAAGATGCAAGGAGTGCATATCAAGAGGATTCACAGACTCAAAGGAAGCCTCAGAGTTACTAAATACTCTGGAGAAGAAACTGTGCAAAGAAAGGCATAGAGAAGAAACAGAACTACTAAAGGTTCTGTAAAGCTCCGTCAAGAGGGCATTGAGCGAGTGCAAGGAGTGCACTGAGAAGAACTCTCTTTTGAGTTCTGAGATAAGGGAAGTGTCATGAGGAAGACACTCATAGGGTTACTGAACATACTGTAGACTCAGCAAGGTGTGCTTGAGCGGGAACTGTGAAAAGAAAGGCACAAAGAAGAAACAAAACTACTGAAGGTTCTGTAAAGCTCTGCCAGGAGGGCAGTTAGCATGTGAAAGTTTTCACAAGAGGGACTCTATTCTGAGTTCAGAGAGAGAAGAAGTGTCGAGGAGAGACACTGGCAGAGTTGTTGAACACTATGTAATCTCTGCAAGGTGTGCATCGAGCCGAAGAATGCTAGGAGGGCGTGAAGCATTTCTTTACAAGAAATACTTCGGATCTGAGTTTAGCGAAGTACTCAGTAGCACAAGGAGTGTGCGATGATGGACTTATTCTAAGTCCCGAAGCTCAAGAGGAACAGTGCCTTTACGCATAGAGAAACAGAAGAAAAGAGTAGAAGGTCAAGAAACCCTTCGAGGTTTCACAGTCAACAAAGCTCAGGAGTTCGGCATTTCAAAGTTTGGGGATTGGAGTGGCAAGGGATTTTGGAGTCGTTGCATCGCAAACTCCCGGTGCGTGAAATCGCGCCATCCGTAGGATCTGGAGCGCAGTGGCCCGAGAGTGTTGGATCACGGATACATGCACAGGAGGAACGCACATAGGGGGTGCATAGGAGAAAAGTATTTGGGCCATCAGAAATAGCACCAAGGATCGATAGCCATCAGATCCGGGAAGAGGAGAATGACGTTTAACCCTCGTAGAAGCAAAGGAGAGGACTCGTCGAAGTCCCGAAAGAATCAGAACCGTCCATCTCAGAGGACGCGTGTCAAGAGACCCACATTTCAGGGATTCGAACACTGGGAGACAGAGCGTGAAGAGTCTCCAGAAATCACAAAAGGAAAAGTCCCGAAAGGACCAAGACCGTCCATCAAGGAGGACACGGGGAAAGAGGTCAAGGTTTTCGGGAAAAGGCCCGAAAGATTTCAGTTCTAGGAGGGCTAGGCCGTTGAGCTCTCAGTAGAGAGATTTCGACATTTCGGGAATCGAGGGTTCGAAAGATAGAGAACAGGGGGAACCCTTGTATCGTGGGTTCCCGAATCGCGAAAGTCAGTAATGCTTGGTCATGGACTTTCATTTCGGCATTTTGGAACCCGGGTGTTCGAGAGGCTAGGAGTCGGAAGACGTGGAGTCCCGAATCGCAAAATTCTAAAAGTCTTCGGAGGAAGAACACGAGCCGAGCTGTTAATCCATTTCGACATTTCGAAAACTGGAGGTTTGAGAGAAAATGAGTCGTGAGACAGGGGGTCCCGACTTGCGGAATCGCGAATTCCGAAATCCCGAACAGAAGACCATGGTCGCGGGTAGATTTTGGCATTCTGGGGTCCGAGAGTTCAAAGGACCAAGAACTGTCTGCAGCCAAAATAACAAAATTGCGAAATCCAAAATCCCAAAAGAGGACCGTGGTCGTGGACAGTTTTCGGTGTTTCTGCGACCGGGAGTTGGAGGGACAAGGAACCTGGGAGAGCTCGCATGCAGGAGTCCCGAAATCACAAAAACGTGAAAGGCATGTTGGCTCAGAACAGAGAAGAGCACAGAAAGCTGAGTGCGTGCATAGGTTTTATCAAAGACCTGTGCCGAAGGGACAAAGGCACTTGTGGATTTGTTCAAGGGGTTCCAATAGGAGCCCAAAGAGCTATTTTGGCTTAGAAGAGAAGCGATCCAGAGACCAGGAGGTCAGCAGAACCCTGCTGAGGTAGGGGGTCTGCATCATTTGGTATCAGCGATGATATTTTCGTCTGTAGACTTCAAACAAAGGAGATAGCAGGTGAAGGAGGAGAAATTCTGGTAACCCCAAGTGGGATCAGAAGTAGAGATTCATCTATACACAGCAGGTGAAGGAGGAGACAGAGTAATAATGCTCTGTGGTGATTTTTTTCAGTTGTGCAATAGTCAATAGACAGGCAAGCAAGCTATAGGAGAAGATGGAGATGCTCTTAGGTGTAGAGTGATCCATAAGTTTGCTAGGAGGGCAGACGGAAGATGAAAATAGATACTGAAGGCCATGAGCGTGGTGGAAGAGGAGACCACCAGTAGATGAGTAAAGTAGAAATTGGTGAGGAACTCGCTGAGATAAGAGCGAGGATGGAGGAGCTTACATTTCAAATGCAACAGAGTGCAAAAGCATGATGGGTGTATGAATGGCCCATGAAAAAGAAGGTGAAGTGGCCAGTCAAGGAGTTGTTGGCCATAAGACAACAAAGGTTGTTTAAAACATGGATGAGGTATGTTGAAATCCTCAGTGACACAAAGCTGGTTTGCATCTGTGAGCCAAAAGTTGGAGAAACCCTCAGTGATGAGGAAGAGAGATCAGTTTCAGGTCTCATAAACTGCCAAGAGGGCAGAGATGAATTTTCCAATTTCTAGGTAGGCAATGAAATGAGATCATTGGAGGATCTCATAGACTATCAGGAGGACATCAGTGGAAATTCATATTTCCAGGACGGAAATGGTATGAGATTAGCTGAAGATCTCGTAAACTACCATGTGGGCAGGGTAGGAATCCCATATTGCCAAGTGGGCAAGGGAGAGCAGATGAGACTACCTAAAAGTCTCATGGACTCAGGGATGAGTTCGATTCAGTAAGGAGTGTTGATGAAGATGGGATCGATTAATCTCATAAATGGCCAGGTGGGAAGAAGTGAACTTTCGAGTTGCCAGGTGGGAAATGAGAAGAGATCGGCATAAGGTCTCGCATACTGCCAGGGGAGCAGTGGTGAAAGTTTAGATTGCCAGGTGGGAAATGAGATGGGATCACTGGATCTCATAGACTGCCATGTGGGCAGCAAAAAATTTCCAAATTGTCAGGTGGGAAGGGGAAAGGAGATGAGGCTATCTGAGACTCTCATGAACTTAGAGGAGAGTTCAGATCAACAAGGAGTGCTGACAGGTGAAAATTAGAAGAGCATTCTGATGATTGGGGGAATTTAGGTATTCCTACTAGATAGCCCAGTTGAGGCCAGAACATGTGTTGTAGATGCATCAACAACAGAAGGACAACCAGTAGATATTTTCATGGAGGGAGAAGTGGAGAAAACATTGGTGTTTTCCCAAGGAGAAGAGGAGGAGTATTCAAAAGGATGGCTCTAAATTTTCATCCAAGAAGTTGAACAGGAGATGACTACAGCACTGAAGCCTGCAGCAGAAGAGGAAGTAGACAACATAGATTTTCTTGATCTGTGTCAAGAACTGGAAGCCCTGGAGAGAAGGATGATGGTGAAAAGTTTGCACATCCAACAGGCTAAGTTGGAATAATATAGTGGAGCATACCATCCCCAAGAGAAGATGGAAGAAGCTGGAAGTATGCCAGTAGGAGAAATGGCAGCAGCAGAACTGCCACAGGAAGAAGCTGAGCAGCAGTTCAGTGAGTAGAATACAGAGTTGGAGTCTGCAGCAGAGTGGCCACTCAGTGCCACAAGGGGAAATAAAGAAAGCATGGGAGATCAAGCAAATCTGCCCACTAAGGAGACAGAAGTGTAGCAGAGAAGACTGCATACAAAGAGCCAACCACTGGAGCAGCTGGATGAGATAATTGAGGATATCAGAACGTTGATGATTAGATCAGCAAAAGCAGTCAGCAAAGGGAGGCTGAGTAGAAGGGAGCATGCAAGAGCAGCAGGGCGTGACAGCAACAACAACAACATAGTTGGAGAGGAGCAGATGGACAGCTCCAAGGGAAAGTTTGGGATCCATGTGGATTTCAACACTGGAGAGGAGGAGCTCATGATCTAGAGATCATGATTTTTCCAGCTGAGGAGTATGATGCAGGAGCATCACTCCATGTCAGTAGTGTGCCAGCCAGCCAACACATCTAGCACGCATTAATGGAGAAAGGGAGAGGTACAGCCCTCTCAATTTTGAAATTTGAAATTTCAATAAATGGTGTAAGGATTTTAATGCCAGAACACGCAGTTATTCAGAAAGTGGTTTAATGCCAGACCACGCAGCTATTCAGAAAGTGGTTGAGGTTGCCTTTAAAGGTTACCTGCAGCTAAGTCCAGATCAGTCAGGATTGGAAACCATTTATGTAATGTAGCCATAGGATCCACTCGGTGATAGTGATAGCTCAGAGATGGTGAGGTAGAAGATAAGCTCGAGAGAGCCCTTATTTTGTAATAGGGGAATAGAAGAGGAGAGTTAGAATAGAGAGTAAGAAAGAGAGACTAGAGAAGAGAGGTCTCGAGAGAGAGATGAGACTTGTTACAGTACGGCCTTTGTAAACACATTTGTATAGATATACAGATTAATAGAAAAGAAATTTTTCCTGCATATGGTTGTTCATGTATTTATGTTTCATGAATGAATGTTGTAGATGTATGTTAGATTTTCATTTGCAGGGATAGATAGAATTTGTCTATCTGATTGAGTTGTGATTTCTGTCTGGGTTCTTTAGGTCGTGCAAGGAGTGCACAACAGAACATCAGAGGTTCTGTGGCCAGCGCCAGGACTGTGCATCTGAGCTCTGAGGAGTTAGGAAGAACGCGTAAGGAGTGCACACTAGGAGGATTCATAGACTCAAAGGAAGCCTCGGAGTTATTGAATAATCTGGAGAAGAAACTGTGCAAAGAAAGGCATAGAGAAGAAACAGAACCACTGAAGGTTCTGATTTTCGGAACTTTAATTTCGTCATTTCGGAACCCGGGTGTTCGAGAGGCTAGGAGTCGGAAGATGTGGAGTCCCGACTCGTGAAATTTTGAAAGTCTTCGGAGGAAGAACACGAGCCGAGCCGTTAATCCCAGTCGACATTTCGAAAACCGGAGGTTTGAGAGCAAAGGAGTCATGAGACAGGGGGTCCCGACTTACGGAATCACAAATTCCGAAATCCCGAAGAGAAGACCATGGTCGTGGGTAGATTTCGGCATTTCGGGGTCCAGGAGTTCAAAGGACCAAGAACCGTCTGCAGCCAAAATAACGAAATCGTGAATTCCAAAATCCTGAAAGATGACCGTGGTTGTGGGTAGTTTTCGGCATTTCTACGATCGGGAGTTGGAGGGACAAGGAACCTGGGAGAGCTCGCATGCAAGAGTCCCGAAATCCCAAAAACGTGAAAGGCGTGTTGGCTCAGAAAAGAGAAGAGCGCAGAAAGTTGAGTGCTTGCATAGGTTTTCTCAAAGACCTGTGTTGGAGGGACAAAGGCACTTGTGGATTTGTTCAAGGGGTTCCAATAGGAGCCCGAAGAGCTATTTCGTCTTAGAGGAAGAGAGATCCAGAGACCAGGAGGTCAGAAAAACCTTATTGAGGTAGGGGGTCTGCATCATTTGGTATCAGAGCTGATATTTTCATCTGTAGACTTCAGACAAAGGAGATAGCAAGTGAAGGAGGATAAATTCTGGTAACCCCAAGTGGGATCAGAAGTAGAGATTCATCTATACACAGTAGGTGAAGGAGGAGACAGAGTAATAATGCTCTGTGGTGATTGTTTGCAGGTGTGCAACAGTCAATAGACAGCCAGGCAAGCTGTAGGAGAAGATGGAGATGCTCTCAGGTGTAGAGTGATCCATAAGTTTGCTAGG
Organism: Picea engelmannii; assembly: GCA_009831015.1. NCBI lineage: Eukaryota > Viridiplantae > Streptophyta > Pinopsida > Pinales > Pinaceae > Picea > Picea engelmannii. The sequence goes on from ML821167.1 coordinate 216,458, forward strand.
AGGGCAAACAGAAGATGAAAATAGATACTGAAGTCCATGAGCGTGGTGGAAGAGGAGACCACCAGTAGATGATTAAAGTAGAAATTGGTGAGGAACTCACTTAGATAAGAGAGAGGATGGAGGAGCTTGCATTTCGAATGCAACAGAGTGCAAAAGCATGATGGGTGTATGAATGGCCCATGAAAAAGAAGGTGAAGTGGCCAGTCAATGAGTTGTTGGCCATAAGTCAACAAAGGTTGTTTAAAACATGGCTGAGGTATGTTGAAATCCTCGGTGACACAAAGTTGGTTTGCATCTGTGAGCCAGAAGTTGGAGAAACCCTCAGATATGAGGAAGAGAGATCAGTTTCCGGTCTCATAAACTGCCAAGAGGGCAGAGATGAATTTTCCAATTTCTAGGTAGGCAATGAAATGAGATCATTGGAGGATCTCATAGACTGTCAGGAGGACATCAGTGGAAATTCATATTTCCAGGATGGAAATGGTATGAGATTAGCTGAAGATCTCGTAAACTACCAGGTGGGTAAGGTAGGAATCCCATATTGCCAAGTGGGCAAGGGAGAGCAGATGAGACTATCTAAAAGTCTCATGGACTCAGGGATGAGTTCGATTCAGTAAGGAGTGTTGATGAAGATGGGATCGATTAATCTCATAAACGGCCAGGTGGGCAGAAGTGAACTTTTGAGTTGTCAGGTGGGCAATGAGAAGAGATCAGCAGAACATCTCGCATACTGCCAGGGGAGCAGTGGTGAAATTTTAGATTGCCAGGTGGGAAATGAGATGGGATCACTGGATCTCATAGACTGCCATGTGGGCAGCAAAAAATTTCCAAATTGTCAGGTGGGCAGGGGAAAGGAGATGAGGCTATCTGAGAGTCTCATGAACTTAGAGAGTTTAGATCAACAAGGAGTGTTGACAGGTGAAAATTAGAAGAGCATTCTGATGATTGGGGGAATTTAGGTATTCCTACCAGATAGCCCAGTTGAGGCCAGAGCATGTGTTGTAGATGCAGCAACAACAGAAGGACAACCAATAGATATTTTCATGGAGGGAGAAGTGGAGTAGACACTGGTGTTTGCGCAAGGAGAAGAGGAGGAGTATTGAAAAGGATGGCTCAAAATTTTCAGCCAAGAAGTTGAACAGGAGATGACTATAGCACTGAAGCCTGCAGCAAAAGAGGAAGTAGACAACATAGATTTTCTTGATCTGTGTCAAGAACTGGAAGCCCTGGAGAGAAGGATGATGGTGAAAAGTTTGCACATCCAACAGGCTAAGTTGGAAGAATATAGTGGAGCATACCAGCCCTAGGAGAAGATGGAAGAAGCTAGAAGTATGCCAGTAGGAGAAATGGCAGCAGCAGAACTGCCATAGGAAGAAGATGAGCAATAGTTCAGTGAGTAGACTACAGAGTTGGAGTCTGTAGCAGAGTGGCCACTCAGTGACACAAGGGGAAATAAATAAAACATGGGAGATCAAGCAAATCTTCCCACTAAGGAGACAGAAGTGCAGCAGAGAAGACTGGAAACAAAGAGCCAACCACTAGAGCAGCTGGATGAGATAATTGAGGAGATCAGAACGTTGATGATTAGATCAGAAAAAAAAGTCAGCAAAGGGAGGTTGAGTATAAGGGAGCATGCAAGAGCAGCAGGGCAGCGACAGCAACAACATCAACATAGTTGGAGAGGAGCAGATGGACAGCTCCAAGGGAAAGTTTGGGATCCATGTGGATTTCAACACTGGAGAGGAGGAGCTCATGATCTGGAGATCATGATTTTTCCAGCTGAGGAGTATGATGTAGGAGCATCACTCCATGTCAGCAGTGTGCCAGCCAGCCAGCACATCCAGCACGCATTAATGGAGAAAGGGAGAGGCGCAGCCCTCTCAATTTTGAAATTTGAAATTTCAATAAATGTTGTAAGGATTTTAATTTCAGACCATGTAGCTATTCAGAAAGTGGTTTAATGCCAGACCACGCAGCTATTCATAAAGTGGTTGAGGTTGCCTTTAATGGTTACCTGCAGCTAAGTCCAGATCAATCAGGATTGGACAACCATTTATGTAATGTAGCCGTAGGAGCCACTCGGTGATAGTGATAGCTCAGAGATGGTGAGGTAGAAGATAAGCTCGAGAGAGCCCTTATTTTGTAATAGGGGAATAGAAGAGGAGAATTAGAATAGAGAGTAAGAAAGAGAGACTAGAGCAGAGAGGTCTCGAGAGCGAGATGAGACTTTTTACAGTCCAGCCTTTGTAAACACATTTGTATAGATATATAGATTAATAGAAAATCAATGTTTCCTGCATATGGTTGTTCATGTATTTATGTTTCATGAATGAATGTTGTAGATGTATGTTAGATTTTCATCTACAGGGATAGATAGAATTTGTCTATCTGATTGAGTTGTGATTTCTATCTGGGTTCTTTAGGTCATGCAAGGAGTGCACAACAGAACATCAGAGGTTTTGTGGCCAGCGCAAGGACTGTGCATCTAAGCTCTGAGGAGTTAGGAAGAACATGTAAGGAGTGCACACTAGGAGGATTCAAAGACTCAAAGGAAGCCTCGGAGTTATTGAATAATCTGGAGAAGAAACTGTGCAATGAAAGGCATAGAGAAGAAACGGAACTACTGAAGGTTTTGTAAAGCTCTGCCAGGAGGGCATTTAGAGAGTGCAAGGAGTGCACCGAGAATAACTCTCTTTTGAGTTCTGATATAAGGGAAGTGTCATGGGGAAGACACTCACAGGGTTACTGAACATCCTATAGGCTCAGCAAGGCATGCTTGAGCGGGAACTGTGCAAAGAAAGGAATAGAGAAGAAACATAACTACTGAAGGTTTTGTAAATCTCTGCCAGGAGGGCATTGAGCATGTGCAAGTTTTCACAGGAGGGACTCTATTTTGAGTTCAGAGAGAGAAGAAGTCTTGAGGAGAGACACTGGAAGAGTTGTTGAACACTCTGTAAGATCTACAAGATGTGCATCGAGCTGAAGAATGCCAGGAGGGCGTGAAGCATTTCTTTACAAGAAATACTTCCTATATGAGTTTAGCGAAGTACTCAGTAGCACAAGGAGTGTGCGAGGATGGACTTATTCTAAGTACCGAATCTCAGGAGGAACAATTCCTTTGTGCACAGAGTAGTAGAAGAAAGGAGAAGAAGGTCAAGAAACCCTTCGAGGTTTCACAGTTGACAAAGCTCAGGAGTTTGACATTTCGACATTTCAGAGTTCGAGGATTGGAGCAGCAAGGGATTTTGGAGTCGCTGCATCATGAACTCCTGGTGCGTGAAATCACGCCAATCGTAGGATATGGAGCGTAGCAGCCCAAGAGCACTAGATCATGGATACCTGCACCGGAGGAGCACACATAGGGGGTGCATAGGAGAAAGGGATCTAAGCCATCAAATCTACCACCAAGGACCGATAGCCATCGAATTCGGGAACAGGAGAATGATGTTTAACCCTCGTAGAAGAAAATGAGAGGATTCATCGAAGTCCCAAAAGAATCAGAACTGTCCATCTCAGAGGATGCATGTCAAGAGACCCACATTTCATGGATTTGGACACTGAGAGACCGAGAGTGAAGAGTCTCCAGAAATCACGAAACGAGAAGTCCCGAAAGGACTAGGACCGTCCATCAAGGAGGACACAAGGAAAGTGGTCAAGGTTTTCAGGAAAAGGCCCAAAATATTTCGGTTCCAGGAGGGTTGGGCCATTGATCTCTCAGCAGAGAGATTTCATCATTTCTGGAACCAAGGGTTCGAAAGATAGAGAATAGGGGGATCACTTGTATCGTGAGCTCCCGAATCACGAAAGTCAGTAGTGCTTGGTCATGGACTATCATTTTGGCATTTCGGAACACGGGTGTTCGAGAGGCTAGGAGTCGGGAGACGTGGAGTCCCGACTCGCGAAATCGTGAAATCTCGAAATTCTTCTGAGGAAGAATACGAGCCGAGCCGTTAAGCCCTTTCGACATTTTGGCAACTGGAGGTTTAAGAGAGAAGGATTCGTGAGACAGTGGGTCCCAACTCGCGGAATCGCGAAATCGCGAATTATGAAATACCGAAGAGAAGATCGTGGTCACAGGTAGATTTCGGCATTCCAGGGTCTGGGAGTTTGAAGGACCAAGAACCGTTTGCATCTAGAATCGCAAAATTGTGAATTCTGAAATCTCGAAAGAGGACCGTGGTCACGAATAGTTTTTAGTGTTTTGGCGACTAGGAGTTGGAGGGACAAGGAACCCGGGAGAGCTCGCATGCAGGAGTCCTGAAATACCAAAAACGCAAAAGGTGTGTTGGCCCAGAAAAGAGAAGAGAGCAGAAAGTTGAGCGCGTGCATAGGTTTTCTCAAAGACCTATGCCAGAGGGACAAAGGGACCTGTGGATTTGTTCAACGGGTTCCAACAGGAGCTCGAAGAGCTATTTCGGCTCAGAAGAAGAGCGATCCAGAGATAGAGAGCTCAGCAGAACCCTGCCAAGGTGGGGGGTCTGCATCAAAGTCGAAGGGCTCCCAGAATTCTAGAGACCAGGTTTAGTACTCATCCTTGTAGAATCACAAGTCTGAGCGGTGGATGTGTCTGTACCACATGTAATGACTCTACGCCTTTTAGAAGGCAAGGACACAAAATTTGGTCGTAACTATAACAAGCGATAGGACCGGCAGGGTGGCTGGTCCAACTCCATGATGAATTAAGACTCTAAAGATAAAAAAATATATCTTAAGGCCAACTAGTAAGCAAAGAGCACACCAAAATTCAAACAGCCAATATGCATGCAAACAGGCTAAAGTGGTTGAGTGGCCTCCCTCCCTAAAGAAGGTATGTCTCATCCAAGAGGGATCTAAGACTCCCTGCTAAAGATTGGAGGTAACAGAATCAGTTATAGGGGCCCTCGTGGGCTTAACAACCAGTCGGTCAGATCCCCCTGGAGAGATAATCCTCCATAAAGGTTGTGTGTTGTCCAACCCCTATATGACCCAGGGTACTTGCAGAATAACCCCTGCGAATAACCTATGAGATACCTAAGTCAAGCAACTAATAAACCACTGTATAACCAATGCATAGGCGAGCATTCGTAAGTCTGGATCACCATATGGGAAGGGTAGAAAAACCCAAAACCTTGAAAACACCGCCTCTCATGGAGGTATGGGCACTAGAAAGATCCCCAAATATGAATAAATCCACAGAAATATCTCTGACACTAGGTGAGTATCTGAGGGATATCCCTTCAACCAACTTCATGTGACCTCGTGATTAACTCCGGTGTGAGCGGAACCTCCTGATATTACCAATTATACAACAGATTTCTCCACTCTCTGACTCGGACACATATGTTGATTTAATTGCCTTAGAGAAGTTTACTCACAAAATCCTATTCCAAGGCACTAAATCCTAGGCTAGTTTGTGCACCCTAGAAAATAAAATCGTTACTAATCAATTTTAAATTATAGCGTTGATTTTATGGCCGTGATTACTCAATAAGGTATATGATGATGAAACCAATGGTTTTATGACTCTGCAAGAAAAGTAAATATGAAAGTAATGAAAAATCCTAACTTTAACTTTTGATGAATGATATGCTCCTAAAAACAATGCGATTTTCAAATTCAAATCTTCGATTCAGAAGTAAAGATGCAATATTTCACTGTATGCACTAAGCTAATGATAAAAAACTCAAAAGACAAAAATGCCAAGCAATGTGAAACGCCTATTTTTTTGTATTTTCAATATATCAAAACTATAAATGCATGGACTAAAAAGTAACTTGATATATAAACCTACTATGTATAAAAGAAAAATAACTCAAGCAGGATATCAAGAAGCAAAGCACCCAACCCAATGTACAGGGACAATAAAAATAAAAAGATGAAGAGAAAAACTTCGCCCAAAAATTAAACCAAAAGAGGGTTTCCTGTCATCCCACGGGCACTCAACAAACACTACAGAGACCTAAGAAGTCTCAACAAGCATAAAATCCCACCCAACAAACACCAAACCAAGAAAAAGGAAAGGAAAAAAGGTGTACGCGACTGTTTAGGAAAACAGTGCGTATATAAGCAACTTGTAGTGAGACATCCATTTATGTAATGTAGCCGTAGGAGCCGCTCGGTGATAGCGATAGCTCGAAGACGGTGAGGTAGAAGATAAGCTTGAGAGAGCCTTCATTTTGTAATAGGGTATTAGAAAAGGAGAATTAGAATAGAGAGTAAGAAAGAGAGACTAAAGCAGAGAGGTCTCGAGAGATATCTAAGAGTTGTTACAGTCCAGCCTTTGTAAACACATTTGTATAGATATACAGATTAATAGAAAAGAAGTTTTTCTTGCATATGGTTGTTCATGTATTTATGTTTCATGAATGAATGTTGTAGATGTATGTTAGATTTTCATCTGCAGGGATAGATAGAATTTGTCTATCTCATTGAGTTGTGATTTTTGTCTGGGTTCTTTAGGCCGTGCAAGGAGTGCACAACAGAACATTAGAGGTTTTGTGGCCAGCGCAAGGACTCTGCATTTGAGCTCTGTGGAGTCAGGAAGAATGTGCAAGGAGTGCACACTAGGAGGATTCACAGACTCAAAGGAAGCCTCGGAGTTACTGAATACTCTGAAGAAGAAACTGTGCAAAGAAAGGCATAGAGAAGAAACAGAACTATTGAAGGTTCTGTAAATCTCTGCCAAGAGGGAATTGAGAGAGTGCAAGGAGTGCACCAAGAAGAAATCTATTTCGAGTTCTGAGATAAGGGAAGTGTTATGGGGAAGACACTCACAGGGTTATTGAACATTATATAGGCTCAACAAGGCGTGCTTGAGCAGGAACTGTGCAAAGAAAGGAACAGAGAAGAAACAGAACTACTGAAGGTTCTGTAAAGCTCTGCCACAAGTTTGCACAGGAGGGACTCTATTATGAGTTCAGAGAGAGAAGAAGTGTCGAGGAGAGACACTAGCAGAGTTGTTGAACACTCTATAATATCTGCAAGGTGTGCATCAAGCCGAAGAACGCCAGGAGGGCATGAAGCATTTCTTTACAAGAAATACTTCGTATCTGAGTTTAGCGAAGTACTTAGTAGCACAAGGAGTGTGTGAGGATGGACTTATTCTAAGTTCCAAAGATCAAGAGGAACAGTGCCTTTGTGCATAGATCAGCAGAAGAAAGGAGAAGAAGGTCAAGAAACCCTTCGAGGTTTCACAGTCGACAAATCTTAGGAGTTCGGCATTTCAACATTTCGGAGTTTGGGGATTGGAGCGGCAAGGGATTTTGGAGTCGCTGCATCATGAACTCCAGGTGCACAAAATCGTGCCAGCTGTAGGATCTGGAGCACAATGGCCCGAGAGCGCTGGATCATGGATAAATGCACAGGAGGAGCACACATAGAGGGTGCACAGGAGAAAAGGAGTTGGGCCATCAGATCTAGTACCAAGGACCGATAGCCATTGGATCTGGGAATAGGAGAATGAGGTTTAACCCTCATAGAAGAAAAGGAGAGGACTCATCGAAGTCCCAAAAGAATCAGAACCATCCATCTCAGAGGACACGTGTCAAGAGACCCACATTTCAGGGATTCGAACACTGGGAGACCGAGAGTGAAGAGTCTCAAGAAATCATGAAAGGAGAAGTCTCGAAAGGACCAGGACCGTCCATCAAGGAGGACACGGGGAAAGCGGTCAAGGTTTTAGGGAAAAGGCCCGAAATATTTTGGTTCCAGGAGGGTTGGGCCATTGAGCTCTCAGCAGAGAGATTTCGGCATTTCTAGAATCAGGGGTTCGAAAGATAGAGAACAGGGGGAACACTTATATCACGAGCTCTCAAATCGTGAAGTCAGTAGTGCTTGGTCATGGACTATCATTTTGTCATTTCGGAACACGAGTGTTCGAGAGGCTAGGAGTCGGGAGACGTGGAGTCCTGACTCGCGAAATCGTGAAATCTCGAAAGTCTTCGGAGGAAGAATACAAGCCGAGTCGTTAAGCCCTTTCGGCATTTTGGCAACTAGAGGTTTAAGAGAGAAGGAGTCGTGAGACAGTGGGTCCCGACTCACGGAATCGTGAAATCACGAATTCTGAAATCCCGAAGAGAAGACCGTGGTCGCGGGTAGATTTCAGCATTTCGGGGTCCAGGAGTTCGAAGGACCAAGAACCGTCTGCAGCCAGAATCGCAAAATTGTGAATTCTAAAATCCCAAAAGAGGACCATGGTCGCAGGTAGTTTTCGGTGTTTCGGCGACCGAGAGCTAGAGGGATAAGGAACCTGGGAGAGCTCGCATGCAAGACTCCTGAAATCCCAAAAAAGCAAAAGGTGTGTTGGCCCAGAATAGAGAGAGCGTAGAAATTTAAGCACATGCATAGGTTTTCTCAAAGACCTGTGCCAGAGGGACAAAAGGACCTGCGGATTTGTTCAAGGGGTTCCAACAAGAGCCCAAAGAGCTATTTCATCTCAGAAGAAGAGCGATCCAGAGACCGAGAGGTCAGTAGAAACCTGTTGAGGTAGGGATTCTGCATCAGATTCGAAGGGCTCCCAGAATTTTGGAGACCAGGTTTAGTACTCATCCTTGTAGAATCACAAGTCTGAGAGGTGGATGTGTGTGTACCACATGTAATGACTCTACGCCTTTTAGAAGGAAAGGACACGAAATCTGGTGGTAACTGTAACAAGAGATGGGATCGGCGGGGTGGCTGGTCTGAATCCATGATGACTTAAGACTCTAAAGATAAAAAAATATATCCTAAGGCCAATTAGTAAGAAAAGAGTACACCAAAAGTCAAACGGACAATATGCATGCAAACAGGCTAAAGTGGATGAGTGGCCTCCCTCCCTAAAGAAGGTATGTCTCATCCAAGAGGGACCTAAGACTCCCTGCTAAAGATTGGAGGTAACATAATCAGTTATAGGGGCCCTCGTGGGCTTAACAACCAGTCGGTCAGATCCCCCCGGAGAGGTAATCCTCCATAAAGGTTGTGTGTTGTCCGACCCCTATCTGACCCAGGGTACTTGAAAAATAACCCCTGCAAATAACCTATGAGATACCTAAGTCAAGCAACTAATAAACCATTGTATAACCGATGCATAGGTGAGTAGTCGTAAGTCCAGATCACCATATGGGCAGGGTAGCAAAGCCTGAAACCTTGAAAGAACCGCCTCTCATGGAGGTATGGGCACTAGAAAGATCCCCAAATACGAATAAATCCACAGAAATATCTTTGACACTAGGCAAGTATCTGGGGGATATGCCTTCAACCAACTTCGTGTGACCTCATGATTAACTCCGGTGTGAGCGGAGCCTCCTGATATTACCAATTATACAATGGATTTCTCCACTCTCTGACCCGGACACATATGTTGATTTAATTTCCTTAGAGAAGTTTACTCACAAAATCCTATTCCAATGCACTAAATCCTAGGCTAGTTTGTGCGCCCTAGAAAATAAAATCGTTACTAATCAATTTTAAATTATAGCGTTGATTTTATGGCCATGATTACTCAAGAAGGTATATGATGATGAAACCAATGGTGTTATGACTATGCAAGAAAAGTAAATATGAAAGTAATGCAAAATCCTAACTTTAACTTTTGATGAATGATATGCTCCTAAAAACAATGCAATTTTCAAATTCAAATCTGTGATTCAGAAGTAAAGATGCAATATTTCACTGTATGCACTAAGCTAATGATAAAAAACTCAAAAGACAAAAATGCTAAGCAATGTGAAATGCCTATTTTTTTGTATTTTCAATATATCAAAACTAAAAATGCATGGGTTGAAAGGTAACTTGATATATAAACCTACTGTGTATAAAAGAAAAATAACTCAAGCAGGATATCAAGAAGCAAATCACCCAGCCCAACGTACAAGGACAATAAAAATAAAAAGATGAAGAGAAAAACTTCACCCAAAAATTCAACCAAAAGAGGGTTTCTTGTCATCCCACAGGCACTCAACAGACACTACAGAGACCTAAGAAGTCTCAACAAGCATAAAATCCCACCCAACAAACACCAAACCAAGAAAAAAGGAAACGAGAAAAGGTTTACGCGACTGTTTAGGAAAACAGTGCGTATATAAGCAACTTGTAGTGAGACATCCATTTATGTAATGTAGCCATATGAGTCGCTCGGTGATAGCGATAGCTCAGAGATAGTGAGGTAGAAGATAAGCTCGAGAGAGCCCTCATTTTGTAATAGGGGAATAGAAGAGGAGAATTAGAATAGAGAGTAAGAAAGAGAGACTAGAGCAAAGAGGTCTCGAGAGAGAGCTAAGACGTGTTACAGTCCAGCCTTTGTAAACACATTTGTATAGATATACAGATTAATAGAAAATAATTTTTTCATGCATATGGTTGTTCATGTATTTATGTTTCATGAATGAATGTTGTAGATGTATGTTATATTTTCATCTGCAGGGATAGTTAGAATTTGTCTGTCTGATTGGGTTGTGATTTATGTCTGGGTTCTTTAGGCCGTGCAAGGAGTGCACAACAAAACATCAGAGGTTATGTGGCCAGTGCAAGGAGTGCGCATCTGAGCTCTGAGGAGTCAGGAAGAACGTGCAAGGAGTGCACACCAGGAGGATTCACAGACTCAAAGGAAGCCTCGGAGTTACTGAATACTCTGGAGAAGAAACTGTGCAAAGAAAGGCACAGAGAAGAAACAGAACTACTGAAGGTTCTATAAAGCTCTGTCAGGAGGGCATTGAGCGATTGCAAGGAGTGCACCGAGAAGAACTCTCTTTCAAGTTCTGAGATAAGGGAAGTTTCATGGGGAAGACACTCACAGGGTTACTGAACATCCTGTAGGCTCAGCAAGGCACGCTTGAGTGGGAACTGTGCAAAGAAAGGCACAGAGAAGAAATAGAACTACTGAAGGTTTTGTAAAGCTCTACCAGGAGGGCATTTAGCGTGTGAAAGTTTGCATAGGAGCGACTCTATTCTAAGTTTAGAGAGAGAATAATTTTCGAGGAGAGACACTGGCAGAGTTGTTGAACACTCTGTAATATTTGCAAGGTGTGCATCGCGCCGAAGAATGCTAGGAGGGTGTGAAGCATTTATTTACAAGAAATACTTCGTATCTAAGTTTAACGAAGTACTCAGTAGCACAAGGACTGTGCGAGGATGGAATTATTCTAAGTCCCGAAGCTCAGGAGGAAGAGTTCCTTTGTGCACAGAGCAGCAAAAGAAAGGAGAAAAAGGTCAAGAAACCCTTCGAGGTTTCACAGTCTACAAAGCTCACGAGTTCAACATTTCGGCATTTCGGAGTTCGAGGATTAGAGAAGCAAGGGATTTTGGATTCACTACATCATGAACTCCCGGTGCGTAAAATTGTGCCAGCCATAGAATCTACAGTGCAGTGGTCCGAAAGCACTGGATCATGGATACATGCACAGGAGGAGCACACATAGGGGGTGCAAAGGAGAAAAGGATCTGGGCCATCAGATCTAGCACCAAGGACCGACATCCATCGGATCCAAGAAGAGGAGAATGAGGTTTAACCCTCGTAGAAGAAAAGGAGAGGACTCATCAAAGTCCCGAAAGAATCAGAACCGTCCATCTTAGAGGACACGTGTCAAGAGACCCACATTTCAGGGATTCAGACACTAGGAGACCAAGAGTGAAGAGTCTCCAGAAATCGTGAAAGGAGAAGTCCCTAAAGGACCAGGACCGTCCATCAAGGAGGACACGGGGAAAGCGGTCAAGGTTTTTGGGAAAAGGCCTGAAATATTTCCATTCCAAGAGGGCTAGGCCGATGAGCTCTCAACAAAGAGATTTTGGCATTTCTAGAACTGGGGGTTCGAAAGATAGAGAATAGGGGGAACACTTGTATCACAAGTTCCCAAATTGCGAAACTCGGTAGAGCTTGGTCGTTGACTATCATTTCGGTATTTCAGAACCCGGGTGTTCGAGAGGCTAGGAGTGTGGAGATATGGAGTATCGACTCGCAAAATCGTGAAATCTCGAAAGTCTTCGAAGGAAGAACACGAGTCGAGTCGTTAAGCCCTTTCGGCATTTCAACAACTGGAGGTTTAAGAGTGAAGGAGTCGTGAGACAGGGGGTCTCGACTCGTGAAATCGTGAATTATGAAATCCTGAAGAGAAGACCATGGTCGCGGGTAGATTTCGGCATTCCGGGGTCCGAGAGTTTGAAGGACCAAGAACCTTCTGCAGTCGGAATCGCAAAATCACAAATTCTGAAATCCTGAAAGAGGACTGTGGTCGCGGGTAGTTTTCGGCGTTTCGGCAACCTGGAGCTGGAGGGACAAGGAACCCGGGAGAGCTCGCATGCATGAGTCCCGAAATCCCGAAAATGTGAAAGGTGTGTTGGCCCAGAATAGAGAAGAGTGCAGAAAGATGAGTGCATGCATAGGTTTTCTCAAAGACCTGTGCCAGAAGGACAAAGGGACAAGTGGATTTGTTCAAGGGGTTCCAACAGGAGCCCGAAGAGCTATTTCGACTCAGAAGAAGAGCGATCCAGAGATCGAGAGGTCAACAGAACCCTGCTAAGGTAGGGGGCCTGCATCAGAGTCGAAGGGCTCCCAAAATTTTTGAGACCAGGTTTAGTACTCATCCTTGTAGAATCACAAGTCTGAGTGGTGGATGTGTGTGTACCACATGTAATGACTCTACACCTTTTAGAAGGCAAGGACACGAAATCTGGTGGTAACTGTAACAAGCGATGGGATCGGCGGGGCAGCTGGTCCGACTCCATGATGAATTAAGACTCTAAAGATAAAAAAATATATCCTAAGGCCAACTAGTAAGCAAAGAGCACACCAAAAGTCAAACAACCAATATGCATGCAAACGGGCTAAAGTGGTTGAGTGGCCTCCCTCCCTAAAGAAGGTATGTCTCGTCCAAGAGGGACCTAAGACTCTCTGCTAAAGATCGGAGGTAACAGAATCAGTTATATGGTCCCTCATGGGCTTAAAAACCAGTCCGTTAGATCCCCTCGAAGAGGTAATCCTCCATAAAGGTTGTGTGTTGTCCGACCCCTATCTGACCCAGGGTACTTGCAGTATAACCCCTGCAAATAACCTATGAAATACCTAAGTCAAGCAACTAATAAACCATTGTATAATCAATGCACAGGCGAGCAGTCGTAAGTCCGGATCACCATATGGGAAAGGTAGAAAATCTTGAAACCTTGAAAGAACCACCTCTCATGGAGGTATGGGCACTAGCAAGATCCCCAAATATGAATAAATACACAGAAATATCTCTGACACTAGGCAAGTATCCGGGGGATATCCCTTCAACCAACTTTGCATGACCTCGTGATTAACTCCGGTGTGAGCGGAGCCTCCTGATATTACCAATTATACAATGGATTTCTCCACTCTCTGACTCGGACACATATGTTGATTTAATTGCCTTAGAGAAGTTTACTCACAAAATCCTATTCCAAGGCACTAAATCCTAGGCTAGTTTGTGCGCCCTAGAAAATAAAATCGTTACTAATCAATTTTAAATTATAGCGTTGATTTTATGGCCGTGATTACTCAAGAAGGAATATGATGATGAAACCAATGGTGTTATGACTTTGCAAGAAAAGTAAATATGAAAGTAATGAAAAATCCTAACTTTAACTTTTGATGAATGATATGCTCCTAAAAACGATGCAATTTTCAAATTCAAATCTGTAATTCAGAAGTAAAGATGCAATATTTCACTGTATGCACTAAGCTAATGATAAAAAACTCAAAAGACAAAAATGCCAAGCAATGTGAAATGCCTATTTTTTTGTATTTTCAATATATCATAACTAAAAGTGCATGGACTGAAAAGTAACTTGATATATAAACCTATTGTGTATAAAAGAAAAATAACTCAAGAAGGATATCAAGAAGCAAAGCACCCAACCCAATGTACAAGGACAATAAAAATAAAAATATGAAGAGAAAAACTTCGCCCAAAAATGCAACCAAAAGAGGGTTTCATGTCATCCCACAGGCACTCAATAGGCACTACAGAGACCTAAGAAGTCTCAACAAGCATAAAATCCCACCCAACAAACACCAAACCAAGAAAAAAGGAAAGGAAAAAAGGTGTACGCGATTGTTTAGGAAAACATTGCGTATATAAGAAACTTGCAGTAAGACATCACATGTATGTACGCGAGTGTCCAACAAAAAAGGCACGTATATGCTTTGAAACAAGGCCAGGCAAGGGAGAAAGGCTGAAAACTCAGACCCAGAGTGAACAGGAGATGTCAACTAATGACATGACAAGAACCACAATAGAAATGAGAGCAATCTAAGGAGAAAATTACTTCAAACCCTAAGAAAGAAGATCCATCCCCAGTATGGTCGCCAATTATGTTATGAGGAAAATCTCTCTATGGCTAGGGTAAACCACAACAGACAAGAGTGATTGTAGAAATCAACTCAATTCCAACATATGCTATATAAACTAATGTGCAAAGGAGGTAAGAAAGAGGCCTACCTCGTCCAAACGTTTGATGATGTCCACCATTGAGCACTTCGACCCAAAGATTTATACCTAAAACAAGTTCTCAACAAACAAGTTAAGCAAACATATAGTGCTAATATAAAAACTTAGCACATTAGATAGCATAATCCATTAATATACAAAACAAACACACCCATGGATCATAATACATATATTTGCAAGATATCAATTAGAAAGGAAAGGAGTATTTCTATTAATAAATGATCAGCAGAAGTGAAAACATTACAGAATTCTGTATCGGCACGGTTCGGAACCAAGAAACCAAGTTCCTTCCAACTGGGCCTCCACCACTTCAATCCTCCACCAAAGCCAAGCTCATATAAGGGAGAAAAAGAGGTTCTTCATAAAATAAGGGAAGAGCTTGCGGGATCAACATCATGTTTAGACTTAAAGGACAAATGGATGCAAACTCAATAATGAAGTAATAATTTCTCCAGAGTAACTTTGCTCTCAAAGTTGAATTCTCTCCTCCTTTCCATAGCTTGGAATTGGCTTCTTTATAGCTTTCAAAATGCAACTGAAGGGTCGAGTCAGAATGTTTCCAGTATATGGAAGGCAAAGGATCAGAGATCTCCTATCATGACATGGAAACTTGACATTTAATTTTGATTTTCTGGCACAAATCCCGATGTGCGTGGGCCTTAGTGGACCAACGAATGTATACGCTTGTTGTATAGCTTTCAAGGTGCGTACAAGTGGAAAAATATTTATTTTTGTCTCTGGATTCATCAATCAAGGAAAGTAAGTTTGCATATGGAAATGGAATAAGGCTCTCTCTGCAAGATTGCATAGGGTGAGACAAATCTTTCTCTAACATGTGGGAAGTGTAAGGGCATACACCCCCACCATAGTATTCATCATTTTGTGCTTCATGTTATTGGTTAAACAAGGGTTTGCTAAGAGAAGTATATTAAGGGCATACACCCTCTTAGCTTAAACCCTAGCTAGAGAAACTTGCCTTAGGAAGTAAAAGGGATTACACCCCCACAGAGGTAGCTTATATAGCTCTTTATTTTATTTGACTCCATTAACCCAATAGTAAATGCACTAGTCATATATTTTTTGCATTGGACATATAAAATCATTGCCTTGGGAAACATGAAATTTTATCTTTTGAAAGGTCTCTTGCTTGGAGTTGGTTTGCCTCATTGATAGGAGTCTTCCCCTACTAGGGCGTCCCCTCTCTCCCAATAATTTACTTTTCATTACAAACCCTAACATACAACCATTAGGGCTGATCTAACCTAGCTAAACTACTAACCATAACTCCTAAACTAACCCTAGACTAGCTCCTAAATTTTGCACAATAACTCCACTAATCAGGGAACATATTTTGGGCTAATTGTTGGCATAGTTTGATGGTGTAATTTGGTGATAT
>ML821167.1:277703-296960 GCA_009831015.1 Picea engelmannii
GTAGAGAGTTGAGGCATGGTTTTCCTCTTTCCCCATTGTCATTTCTCATAGTTGTTGAAGGTTCGAGCATAGAAATAATAAAGGCAAAGATAATGGGGACATTAAAGGCCATCAAATTAGGGAATGGAGTTTTTTTATCCTACATTCTCTTTGTATATGATATTTTTCTCTTCATTGATGGTACATGGAGATATGTTCTCAAATTGAAGGAAATCCTAGATCTCTATTATTCCCCCCTCGAAATGATGGCTAATATTAATAAATAATCAATTTCCTTTACTAGGATAGATGAGGATGAGGCAATTTGTTTCTCTATTATTCCCTTATTAGTATATTGATCCACAATATGAGTTGAAGTATCTAGGGTTATTCCTGAAGGCCAATGATTATGGTATAAAGGATTGGAATTCACTAATAGTTAAGATGGAAAAGAGACTATATATTTAGTGCAACAAATGTCTTTCTTGTGGAGGTAGGCTCATGCTTGTTAAGTACATGTTAGAGGAAATAACTATATATTGGATGTCTTTAGATTTCATCCCTAAGGGAGAATTGGAAAAGATATGAACAAATTGCTTCAAGTTCTTTGTTCTGGAAGGAAGGAGGAGAAGGCATTACACTGGTCGAATGGAAATGACTTGTCATCCCAAAGGATATTAGGGATTGGGGTTTGAAGAATACACACTAGTTTAGCAGATCTCTAACAACAAAATGTGTGTGGTGACTGATAGGTGGTAAGGGGATTTGGTTCTAGGTAATGAAACAAAGATACATAACACCAAACTCGATGGAAGATTGGATTAGGAACCCTACCAAAAAGTGACAAAATTCCTCCATAATTTGGAGGGCAATGGTTATAGCCTTCCCTATTTTTGGGCATTGGCTTATTTGGAAGGAAGGGAATGTAGGGAGAGTGTGAATATGCATAGACCCCTAGGCTATTTGTGGGGAATATTACAAGCCCCTTGATAGGGTGCTAGATATTGTCCATAGGAATGGGTTCTTCTATCTAAATCAGGTTGTATACACGGGAATTATTTATGTTTGAAGTCAAGGATGGAAAATAGTTAATATGTTAAGGTTGGTTGGTAGAGATGTAGCTAAATGGGAGAGATATAGCATAACTCTAAAAACAAGCCATGTGAGGATAAAGGATGAAGTGGATTGACTTAATTGGGGGAGGGGGATGTGGCCCTAGGTATTTATATCCCAAGGTTGGATATAAACCTTTAAGTGAAAAGGTAGGAGCAGGGATATAAAATGGTGGTAGAGAGGTATTTGTAGGTTTAAATGTCCTTTGAAAGTTTGAATTTTCATCTGGTTGGCTTTGAATAATAAAGTTCCAACTTTGGATTTACTACAAAGAAGGGAAAACAAGGTCTTGGTGTTCATTATGAAGAGAAAATGAAGAGACCATCAAGTACTTTTTAATGTTTTTCTCTTACACATTACAGGTGTGGAAAGAATTAGAAAATATCAATCATCTAAGGGAGACATGGAGGGGGGACTCTACCTCTAAAGGAATGAATAGGTGGTGGAGTGATCTGACAAATAAAAAATTCAAAGCACTCCCTTTGTTCATAGCTTGGGGCATTTGGTTTGCTCGCAATGCTTATATCTTCAAAAATAGGGTTATCCTCCTCTATGTGTGAAACATGGTGCGTGTCCATACTCAGTGGCTTTAAATATACTCTCGTGGTCAAGCTCATAAGTATATCAATATGGAATAGATTGATAAGAGTGGAGCATGGGCCCATTTTGATGGGACTAGTCAAGGTGATCCTTTAATCTATCATGAAGGTGGTGTTTTATATATCATTAAAGGGCATGTGATCATATTCAAAGTTGTTTTGGGTAGGGGAAGTAATATTTTTTCTAAAATTTTGGCATTAATCTTATTAATGAAGTTGGTAAAATAAAAAGGCACGAGAAAACTAAACTTTGGAGATTCATTGGTTGTAGTTAATTAGATGAATGGCTTATTCAATATGGACAATTATCTGTTGAGACCCATCTTTCCGGAGTTTTAACTTATTAGATCTATGTTTAGCTCCATATATTTTCTTCATGTCTATAGAGAAAGGGATGTGGATGTTGATGGTCTTTCAAAAGTTGGACTCTTACTAGACTCAAGCACTTGGAAATTATAGGAGTAGAAGGATGGTCAATCAACCAACTACATCCTATCCATGTTCTAATTACCATTTGAGTGTTGAATTTTAAATTTTATTTTAAGGCATTGTTCTATTATGGTATTTTTGAAAGGGCTAGATATAGCACCCTATTGAAAATTTCATGATTGTTATGAGGACTTTGTAAAGGCTTATTTTTTTAATTTGATTGAAGTTTACGATAGCTTTGTACTATATGGTTTTCATTTTTTATTTTGGAATGTGTTGTTTTTTTGGATGGATTTTTTGAAATGCATCTTAGCTACAAATTTGTGAAATGTAATTTTGTTCTATCATAACAAAATGATGATTATTTTATAGGGAAAAAAATTACACTTGAATTTTTTTTTGTGAATTATCAATGAATAAGATGATAATTGTCAATTATATCAAATTTAATTATTACTTACATATTCCAACATGAATTATAATTATATCACTTAATGTAATTAAGATGTCCTTGATAAACATCTGTGATAAAATATTGTTTCATGTCATATATTTTTATAGAGGCTATGGTGGCAATACAATTTTTAAAAATCATTTTTGAATGTCTAGACAAAATTTTCATGATTATATTAAAAATTATTGAATATGTTTTTACCTAAGTTTAAAAATTAAAGTTAAGATTCTTTGATATTTAGAAAGATATTTCAAAATCAAATAATTAAAGAAACATCCAATGAGAAAAATCAATTGAATCATTTTAATAGATTTTTTTTATAATTTAAGATTTAGAAAAAAATAACATTAAATCGAATAATTAATATATTTTAAATAAGAAAGTTCAATTCTTATTTATAAGACCTTATAATTATAATAATAAAATGTGTCAAATAATTTAATCAAAGTTCAATTGACCTTAAGATGAATACTATTAAACATAGTGAAATCATACTATAATTTTTAAATGAATTTTGTTCATAGTTTTACCATATATTTGTTGATGATTGCAGTTATGTGAGACATTCTCCGAGACACAAATGTTGGACATATTGTCATTCATGTTTTGTCATTGATGTCAACAGACTTAGTAAACAGAGCAACAAGGTTAATCTCAGGAAGAAAAACAATCGACAAAAGAATATCACTTTAAGGCTAAAGAAATTCGTGATTATTGTTGATCACGATAGGATCAACAATGTTCCTATGATAAAATCTCAGGAGGATTAGTAAATGCAGAGATCAAGCTCAAGAGGTATGGCGTGATAAAACGCAGAACAATTCAAGGTCATTGATTTGGGAGTCTGAAATATCGTGAAATCAGGAATCGGAAGTTCGAAAGAGGGAGTTGTTCCAAAGTCCTGATACGTGAAATCACCATAAGATTTGAACCGTTGGATCATGTTAGAATAGATCTCAATCGTCAGATCATCTGAAGTAAATCATAGTCGTCAGATTGTCCGAAGAAGATCTCAAGCGTCAGATTGTCCAAATCAAATCTGGGTCGTCTGATCCAGAGGACATGTGGCGAGAGATCAACATTTCGTTGACTCGTGAAATGGAAAAGTCAAAGGTAAGAGTTGTAGGAACTCGCGAAACGTGAAGTCCCGATAAGCTATGGACCGTTGGATTAAAGAGTGTTGTGGACTATTAATCTAGAGTATTTCAGATATCATGAGTTGGAAGAGTCAGTGGTGGCTCATGTTCAAACACCCGACACGCGAAGTCGCGATTTGATCACAGTCGTCGATCAAAGGGAGAACAAGGACCGTTGATTAGAGAAGGAAATGTGGCATACCACGTCAGCAAGGATACGTGGTGCAATCAGACAATGACAAGTGTCAAGTTGATTCGACATTTTAGGTACATCAGATCATGAATAGGAGTGACAAGTGGCAGCTACTCAGCTTGTGACATGTCATCAAGTGACGTAAGTAGTTACATCACTTCGGAAGTTTTTTCTTCGGGAGTTTCATCACCCACAAATGACAAGAGTTATGAAGTCCCGAAGGCCGAAGTTGCGAAGGGACAAAATGCCGAAGGGATGAAGTCACAAAGAGTCGAAGTGTCGAAGGACCATAGTCGCGAAGGACAGAGTCCCAAACTCCCGAACACTGAAGTCCTAAAGCAAACATAAGACGTCTGATCTAAAAGATTACTTTCGGATCATTCTCGTCCGTCGATCTACTACAATGGAAGGATAGTGTAAGGATTAACGCTAACCATTGATCTGGTTCCGATATGAAATGGTGGTCATCTATCTCGATGAATGATTAAGTCTTGGTCGTCGGATTTAGCAGTGAAAGGATGAGTGTAAGGTTAAATATGAGCGTTGATCTGTCTCTGCAAATATAAACGTGTACCATCCGATTGTTTCAGCGATATCGTAATCGAGAGTTTTGTAATGTTGTAAGTCATGAATACTTGAAGGTCGAAGTGCCAAAATCCCATTAATCGTCCATCTCATCAGAATATCGAATCGTGATCGTTGATTTGGTAAAGCGCTCAAGCACTCGGTTAGGCTTAGCATTCAATCACCACCGAAGGTCATATGATATAAGTGTTTTATTATATGTCGCTATAGTTGGTAAGCCTGTGGTTCTATAACGCACGATCATATATGATGGTTTGAAGGAAGCACCTCTGTAGAATTTGGTCTCTGTGAAATTAACAAAAATTTAGGATCGAATTTAAAGGATTAAATTGATCCATGATTGTGATCAATTTATGAAAAACCTTTACAGTAAAATAAATAAACAGTAATTAAGATTATTTAATCGAAGAGGTGTGTTGGTCCAAACGAAGGGACACAGTTGTGTCACACTCACGCCATTTGAAGAGTATATAATCATGGAAGAGTGTTTATAAGAGAGTGTCTCTGTAGTCCAAATCAGAAGATCAAAAGCTGAAGTAGATTCCAGGAAGAAAATCTAAATACCTATGCATTAAGGGTGGTTGGGTGGTGCAAGGGAAAGTTGGTTCCTGCAGAGGGAGTTGGTGCTTCCTTATCAGATGTAGCTGACTAAACAGGGGGTCGTAACCTACTACCAGTCGGTGTTGGTGAAAGAGGGTGTGGGTGCGTCCTGATTAGTTGGTGCTGATCGAAAAGGAAGAATGTCTTCCTTCTATGTAACATGTAAAACAAATTTTGCAGTTAATAGAAAAGAGTTTTTGGTTTTCCCATTTGGGTTCCACGATAAAATACCGTGTTAAAATTTTGCTTGCATTAATAAATGAAAAATTGATATAATTGTTCTATCACTGATTCACCCCCCCCCCCTCTCAGTGACAGGCTCTGATCCTTCAATTGTTATCAGAGCAGGTTCCTTCAGCACAGTCTAACAAACTTGAAGGTATATCTTGAAGATGGATCAATAAAAGGGAATGTCTAGCAACAAAACACCATTGTTCAATGGAGGAGGCTATGCTCTGTGGAAAATAAGAATGAAAAAAATCTTGTTGGCTATTGGTTTTGATATTTGGAAATCGATTGTAGATGGTTACACCGCACCAGCTAGTCCACCCAAAGACGTTGTAAGAAAGAAAATCTGTAATGACAATTCAAGAGCAGTTAATGGAATTTTAGTAGGGTTTACTAATTCTATATGTGTGAAAGTTATGCATTTCAAATCAGCCAAAGAAATCTGGGACAAATTGTTAGTTGTATATGAAGGAGATGACAAAGTCAAGGAAGCCAAACTACAGACCTATAGAACTTGGTTTTAAAATCTAAAAATGAAAGAAGAAGAAAATATTGTTGAGTACTTTCATAGGGTATATGAAGTGGTTAACTCAATTAGAGAGGCAGGAGAAGAAATTGCAGATAAACACATTGTGAAAAAAATATTAAGGTCATTACCTATGAGATATGATGCAAAGATTTCTTCAATTGAAGATAGATCCAATCTAAACACACTCACAGTTGATCAGCTCCATGGAATCTTTACAGCATATGAAATGAGAACAGGGCATCATAAATCAACAAAAGATGAAATAGCTTTCAAATCATCCAAGACAAAGATAAATCAGAAGCAAAAACCTCAATCCAGCCATCATGAAGAATATAATGTGGAAGAAGCCAATTTCATTAGAAAACTTCATAAAGGATCAGGGAAATACAAAGGCAAGCTTCCTTTCAAATGTTTTAACTATGGCAAAGTTGGTCATTTTTCATCCAAGTGTCCCTATCCCAAGGAGGACTCTAAAGATGAAGAAAATAAAAATAATCAATACAAGAAGAAGGAAAAACCCAACTACAAGAAAAAAAATTACAAAGGGAAAAATATTTTTTATTCAAAAGAAGAAAACAACAGTTTGTCAGAGTCTAGTGACAACGATGAATCTGATGATGATGAAGTCATTTTTTTAGGTATTGAAGAATCTAATAAGATAGGAAAAATTAAACATGAGAAAGACTTCGAAGATGAAGCAAAAGTTAATATGGAGGAAGAACTTCTTAGTGCCCTGGATAAATTAAGAAAGTACAAAACCAGATATAGACAACTAAAAAGTTTTGTAGTTGAACAAAAATAAAAACATGCACAAGAAGAAAAGGAGATGGAAAAATTCTTGAGCAACCTGAAAAAACAAATCTTAGAAGCAAATAAGATCGAAGAAAGTTTGGAAAAGTATCTTAAAGAAAAACAAATAATTTGTGAAAAAATGGAGGCAGAAATAGTTTAACTAAAAAAGGAACTGAATGCAAAAATCATTCAAACAAAATCTGAAAATAGCTCTAAAGCATTAGATATGATTATTACCACACAAAGGGATTCAGGTAATAAAAATGGAATAGGTTATTCTCAAAAGGAAAGTCATGTTAACTCAAAATCTTATGCAGATGCTCTCCTTAGTACATTCAAGAAGAAAAATGAAGAGAAGATAAGTAATGATTAGAACTCCAGAAGACTAATTCCACCCATCAGGAAGGAAGACAATACAATACCAAAGAAGTTTTATCAAAGCTATAGAAAGAAAGCTATAAATTTCGGACACAAAGCTATAAATTGTAGAGCATATAGAAAGAAAAATTTGAAGGTTAAGAACTATATCCTTAAGGATAAACAAGCTGTAAATTGAGTTAAAGCATAAATATAACTCCTTTGCACCTCTACAAGAAGGGGACTTACAATGCTTCAGATTTCATAACCATGGACATAAGGCCATTAATTGCAGATTAATGGAAGTCTCAGAACAACCAAAGTTCATTAGAGAGCAAAAGAAACTTTGGAGAGAAAAAAACATCAAAAAATGAATGTCTTATTGCCCTAAAATCTCAAGATAAAAAGGATCTCTGGAAAGTTGACAGTGGGTTCTCAAAACATATGACAGGTAACAAAGACAAGTTTTTAGAATTAAAGAAACAAAAAGGTAAAGTTACATTTGGTGATAATGGTTCAAGTAACATACTTAGGAAAGGCATTGTGAGCTTGGGAAGAGACAAAGACAGAAATGTACTACTTGTCGATAAACTGAAGCCTAGTTTATTAAGTGTTAGTCAAACCTATGATCAGGAGCACTTCTGCATCTTGATTCCCAAAAATGTGAGATTAGGAGAGAAGACACAGGAAAATTAGTTGGTACTTCTCCTAGAACTCCCGAAAATGTATATATACTAGATGCAAAATTGAATGAGGAGTGTCATATAAATTTAGTAGATGAAAGTTGGCTATGGCATAGAATGTTGGGGCATATTAACTTTGACAATCTTGTGAAATTTAGCAACCTTGGTGCAGTAAGAAACTTGCCAAAGATCATAAAACCCTCAAATGCTATGTGTAGACAGTGTAAACTAGGGAAGCAAACTAGAATAAGGTTCAAGGCAAAAGAATACACAACCTCTAAAACTTTAGAGCTTGTTCACACTGACCTATGTGGACCTACGAGAACCAAGAGTTTGCAAGGAGAGTCTTACTCTATGTTGTTCATTGATGACTTTACTAGAATGAGTTGGATATGTTTTCTCAAAGAAAAATCAGAAGCACTCAACAAATTCAAAGCCTTTAAAACCCTTGTTGAAAATGAAAAGAAGACAAAAATCAAATGTCTTAGATCAAACAATGGTGGTGAATTCACCTCAAAAGAGTTTGATGTATTCTATGAAAATCATGGAATAAAAAGACAATTCTCTGCTGCAAGAACACCTCAGCAAAATGAGATTGTTGAGAGAAAGAATAGAACAGTTCAGGAGGCTGCAAGGACTATGCTCATTGAAGAAAAAATGTCAAATGGATATTGGAGGGAAGGTGTAAGCACAACAATATACATATTGAACAGAGGTCAGCTCAGGGTTAATAGTGATAAGACCCCTTATGAACTATGGTTTGGAAGATCTCCATCAGTAAAATACTTCAAGGTCTTTGGAAGTAAATGCTACATCAAAAGACTAGATGAGAGACTTGGAAAATTTGATGCCAGATTTGATGAAGGTATTTTTCTTGGATATGATTCAAACAAGAAGGCGTACAGATGCTACAATATTACATCACATAATATTTTTGAGAGTGCAGATGTTAATTTGGATGACCTAAAAACAATAAGGATCAAAAATCAAGAGACCATATCTAAAGATGAAGATGAAGACGATAATGAGACATATGACACACAACTAGAAGAAGTAGAAGAGAATGAAAAATAAAGAGAAGAAGATGATATGGATACTAGTGAAAGCAAAGAAGATAGTCAAGATGGAGAGATAAGAGAAGAATTCCCAAGAAGAGATACAAAAACACCCTCAAAAATTACTCAAAAGAATCATCCCGAAGAACTGATTATTGGAGATATGAATGATGGAGTGCACACAAGAAGACAAATATTGTATCAAACATAAATAGAATTGATGTCACATGTTGAGCCTAGCTCAATCAAAGAGGCATGTAAATATGTGAATTGTATCAAAGCTATGAATGAAGAATTGGACCAAATCAAAAAAAAAATCAAACTTGGGAACTAGTTCCTAGACCAAAAAATAAAAATGTCATTGGAACTAAATGGGTATATAAAAATAAAATGAATGAAGATGGGAAAGTAATCAGGAACAAAGACAGATTAGTATGCAAAGGGTATGCTCAAGTTGAAGGAGTAGACTATGAAGAAACATTTTCACCTATGGCCAGAATAGAGGTAATTAGGATGTTCTTAGCTTTCTCCAGCTACATAAAATTGAAAGTATACCAAATGGATGTCAAGTTAGTATTTCTCAATGGAAATTTAGAAGAGGAAGTCTATATTGAGCAACCAGAAGGGTTCCAATTAACCAACAAAGGATACTATGTTTGTAAATTAAAGAAATAACTCTATGGACTAAAACAAGCACCCAGAGCATGGTATGCAAGGCTAGACTCTTATTTACAAAAACAAGGCCTCAAAAGGGGATCAACATACAACAATATTTATTGCAAAATTGATGGTAATAACTTGATCATTATGGAAGTGTATGTTGATGATATTATATTTGGTAGTGATAATGAAAAAATGAGTAAGGACTTTGCTAAGATGATGCAGCAAGAATTTAAAATGTCTTTGCTTGGTGAATTGAATTTCTTCCTTGGATTACAAATAATACAATCCAAAAGAGGAGTTTTTATCCATCAGTCTAAATGTGTCAAGGACATGCTTAAGAGATTCCAGTTAGAGGATTGGAAACCTGTTAGTACACCTATGACAGTTGGATGCAAACTGAGCAAGGATGACGAGTCCAAAGCTGTAGATCCAAAACTCTATAGATCAATGATTGGCAGTTTACTCTATGTAACAGCTTCCAGACCTGATGTCAAGCAAGCTATTGGGATGGTGGCTAGATTCCAAGAAGAACCAGAGGAGAGCCATGTTCAAGCTGTAAAAAGAATCTTTAGATATTTGAAAGGAACCATAGATCTTGGTTTGTGGTACCCCAGTAAGGGCTCATTCACATTAAAAGACTATTCATATGTTGATTGGGAAGGAAGTGTAGATGACAGATAAATTATGAGTGGAGGAGCATTTGTTTTGGGAGAATCACTAGTTGCTTGGATAAGCAAGAAAAAATCCTCGATTTCTCTGTCTAGCACTGAAGCTGAGTATATTGCAGCAACAGAATGTTGCACACAAGTAGAATGGATGAAACAAAATCTACAAGACATCAAAATAGTATTTGAAGAACCTACAATTATCCATTGTGATAATACAAGCATGATAAGTCTCTCTAAGAACCCTGTCCAGCACTCAAAATCGAAACACATTCCCATAAAGTACCATTGTCTAAGAGATTAGGATGAAAACAAGAACATTAAGTTGGAATATGTTCCAACAAAAGAACAGGTGGCAGATATTTTTACAAAACCCTTAAATAGAGATATATATGAATATCTCAAGCAAAAATTGGGAGTAATTCTTCTTCCTACCTAAATCTCTCAGGAAAACAACGTATCAGTTGACAACTATTCAGGGGGAGATAGAAATCAAAAACAGAAGGATTCATTAGTTATGACATGAAATGTGTGATTGCGGGAGGAGTTACCAATGGTCAAAGAAATAATTATACAGGAATATCATCGGAGAAGAAGCCCTTTGCCATTGATGCCAAAGGGTGAGAGTAACTTCAGATGACAAAAGCATCACCACAGGGGGAGATTTTGTATGAAGTTGGTGTGTTGCTCTCAATGAAAAAGGGGGATATGGTTGGACAGATTGTCATTCATGTCAACAGACTTAGTAAGCAGAGCAACAAGGTTAATCTCAGGAAGAAAAATAATCGACAGAAGAACATCACCTTAAGTCTGAAGAAATTCGTGATTATTTTTTATCATGATAGGATAAAAAATGTTCCTATGATAAAATATCAGGAGGATTAGCAAATGCAGAGATTAATCTGAGGAGGTATGGCACGATAAAACGAAGAACAATTCAAGGTCGTTGATTTGGCACTCTGAAATATCGTGAAATCGGGAATCAGAAGTTTGAAAGAAGGAGTTGTTCCAAAGACCCGATACGTGAAATCGTGATAATATTTGAACCATTAGATCATGTTAAAATGGAAGGAAAAGATAAAGCTACAAGAGTTGCATCATAGAATAGATCTCGACCATCATATCATCTAAAGTAAATCACAGTCGTCTGATCGTCTGAAGAATATCTTAAGCGTCAGACTGTCCAAATCAAATCTGGGTTGTCTAATCCAGAGGACATGTGGCGAGAGATCAACATTTCACTGACTCATGGACTAGAAAATTCAAAGGTAAGAGTTGTAGGAACTCGTGAAACCTAAAGTCTCGATAAGATCTAGACCGTTGGAATAAAGAGGACCGTGGACCGTTGATCTAGAGTATTTCGGATATGAAGAGTCAGTGGTGGCTCACATTCAAGCACCTGCCACACGAAGTCGCTATTTGATCATAGTCGTCAATCAAAGGAAGAACGAGGATCGTTGATTTGAGAAGGACATGTGACATACCACATCAGCAAGGATACGTGGCGCAATCAGACAATAACAAGTGTCAAGTTGATTCAGCATTTTAGGTATGTGCAGATCATGAATATGAGTGACACATGGTAGCTACTCAGCTTGTGACACATCATCAAGTGACGTAAGCAGTTACGCCAATCCAGGAGTTTTTTCTTTGGGAGTTTCATCACCAACAAATGACAAGATTTCTGAAGTCCCGAAGGCCGAAGTTGCAAAGGGCCGAAGGGATGAAGTGTCGAAGGGTCGTAGTGGAGAAGATCTGAAGTGCCGAAGGACCATAGTCATGAAGGACAGAGTCTTGAACTCCCGAACACTGAAGTCTCGAAGAAGACATAAGACGTTTGATCTAAAAGATCACTTCGGGAGCATTCTCGTCTGTCGATCTACTACAGTGGAAGGATAGTGTAAGGATTAACGCTAACCATTGATCTAGTTCCAAGATGAAATGGTGGCCATCTATCTCGATGAATGATTAATTCTTGGCCGTCGGATTTAGTAGTGAAAGGATGAGTGTAAGGTTAAAGCTGACCATTGATCTGTCTCTACAAATATCAACGTGAACCGTCTGATTGTTTCAACGATATCATAATCGGGAGTTTTGTAATGTTGTAACTCATGAAGACCCGAAGGTTGAAGTGTTGAAATCATGTCAGCCATCCATCTCATCAGAAGATCGAATCGTGACCGTTGATTTGGTAAAGCGCTCAAGCACTCAGTTAGGCTTAGCATTCAGTCACCCCCGAAGGTCATATGCTATAAGTGTTTTATTATATGTCGCATAAATGGTAAGCCCATGGTTCTGTAATGCACGGTCATATATGATTGTTTGAAGGAAGTGCCTCCATAGAATTTGTTCTCTGTGAAATTAACAGAGATTCAGGATTGAATTTAAAGGATTAAATTGATCCATGATTGTGATCAATTTATGAAAAACCTTCACATTAAAATAAATAAAAAGAAATTAAGATTATTTAATCAAAGAGATGCGTTGGTCCTAACGAAGGGACACAGTTGTGTCAGACTCACGCCATTTGAAGAGTATATAATCATGGAAGAGTGTTGATAAGAGAGTGTCTCTGTAGTCTAGATCACAAGATCAAAAGCTAAAGCAGATTCCAAGAAGAAAAGATAAATACCTGTGCATTAAGGGTGGTTGGGTGGTGCAAGGGAAGGTTGGTGCATGCAAAGGGATTTGGTTCTTCCTTGTCAGTTGTAGCTAACTAAACAGGGGGTCGTAACCTCCTACCAGTTGGTGTTGGTGAACCAGGGTGTGGGTTCATCTTGATCAGTTGGTGTTGATCGAAAAGGAAGAATATCTTCCTTCTATGTAACATGTAAAACAAATTTTGCATTTAATAGAAAAGAGTTTGTGGTTTTCCTATTTGGGTTCCACGATAAAATACTGTGTTAAAATTATGTTTGCATTAATAAATGAAAAAATGATATAATTGGTGTGTCACTGATTCACCCCCCCTCTCAGTGACAGGATCTGATCCTTCAACAAACCTGAGAGAGAGCCCCTGAGAGGGGTGTGTGGTTCCTATCTGAGACATAGATGGAACGTATAGATGGCCTCCTTCTTACAGAGAGTTTAGAAGAACTCCAAATGATTCTCCTGTGTAACGCAGTGAGAACAGAGATCTGCAAAGTTGGACGTGCATGTGGCTGAGCACAAGGTGAACATGTGAAATCCCAAAGTGTTTGGTGCATCGTCATGACACATAAATTAAGATGATGTATTAGCCTCCTCTAAACAAAGAGTTGATGAGAAACTCCAGGTGACTCTCTTATCTAATGTAGTGGGAAAAAAGATATGTTGAGTGGACATGTGTGTGGACAAGCACAGGTGAATGTGATCCTAGTTGTTGAGAACTAGTGAATAAGTGGTTCTTTTGTGTAATGTAGTGGGTCGTAGATATGGACATACCTATGGATGTGCCCCTAGTGGCTGAGAAATAATGGGTGTATGATATCCATTGCTATATTGTTCAAGATTCGGACATGCCTATCACCCTTATTGTAATGTAAAGGGTACAAGTCGACCCCACCTTAATGTGATTGATTATTAATGTAAAAGATAATTAATTTGGTTAATATTAATTATATTATGAGATAGAGAGGTTGTCCATGTTGTGCCAATAGACACTTATGTTGACAGGTTAAGTCTAATATAAGTAAAGGTAAATTCCCCATTGAGGAATCATATCTTTTGTGTGAGTTTGGAAATTTTCTTCTTGGGACAAGTGTGCACCTCTCTTGGGTGCTAGTATTATAGGGTTTGCAAGCACCCTCTTGTGTTCTAGGTTTTCTTGGTAGTGAAGGTCTTTCTCTTGAAGAATATAGCAAAGGATTTGGTTGGGTTTTCTTCACTTGTTGATAAGGGTTTCCCAGGATACTTTTTGTGTACTTGTGCATGGTGTTTCTTCTTGTGATCTTGGTTGCTGCAACATAATTGGTTATGGTTTAAGTAAAATGATAAAATGGAATGAAATTCATGCTTAAGCCTTGATTATAGAAAAATCAACATGGTTTCAGAGCATAGGTCTTGAATAACCCATTGCACAAGAATCTACCAGTCTCCTTTCTTTCCTGCAGAATCGTATGACCCTCCTAGGGTTTCCAGAAAATCCATACGACCCTCCTTTCTGAAATGTTTTCAGCCCTTGATACTTGAACATTGGGGATAATTTTGGAATAGGAGAGTACAGCCTCCTCCAGTGCACCTCCAGAGACTCTCAAAGTGAAATTCTGAGCATTTTGAAATTTTTGCCCTAGGGTTTCTAGGGTTTCGCTAATTTCTGCAGAAATTTCAGTATTAGGGTTTCTGCAACTCATTGAAGGAGCTCTTCAGCTCACCAATGTTCTCCTATATTTCAAAGTATTATTGTTGGCAGTCATAATTCCAACAAAACCTAAAAGTGCTATCCTAGCCTAGCCGTTAGGTTTTCTAGCCCAGTTGACAAGGGGTTATGAAGAATCTAAAATTATGATGAACAAAACTATGTTGGAAGATAAGATTGATGGATCAAGCAACTTCAAGTTCTTGGAAGATAAGACTTCAAAGGAAGACTTATTGTGGGTGATACAAAAAGGTGACACTATGACTACCTCCTTCATGAATATGCCAGAGGACAGAGATCAACCATGTGCCATTGGAGAAATCATATCAACACCCTCAGGTATGCACTTGTGTATATATTATTTTTATCATTGTCATGAGGGTAATTGCAGGATGAAGGAACCTTTTTGTTGAAGTCATGGATCTAGAGGGATCTCAGTGCATTCAGAGGAACAACATACTAGAAGTGAAGACTCCAGGTTTGATTGTTGTAAATTGTCAATTATATAACCTATATTTCTAAAGTTTGATACATTACAAGTAGGTGTTGTAGGTGTGATAACAATCCTTAAATTGTTTTGATTCTACATATGTACTCATTATTCTCCTTTAGGAGATATTCTTGTTTTGGTTCCTCTTGTTTATTCAGAAAACCTGATTTTGAGTATTTATTCAAAAAACCTTGTTGTTGGATACAAATAAGCTTTGACTTCTAATTTCGAGATAAAGGATATGAGTATGATACACTACTTCTTGGGACAAGAAGTATGACAGAGGACCGATGAGACTCTTCCTAAGTCAAGGAAAACATACAGTGGGAATATTAAAGAAGTTCAGTATGACAGAATACAAAACCACCGTGATGGATTTGATGAAAATGAATGATGATAATTCAAACAAGATTGATCCACAACTGATTGGATCATTGATGTATTTGGTTAACACCAGACCTAATTCATGCTATGTAGTGAATGTGCTTATTCATTCCATGAGTCAACCGAGACAGACTCACTGGAAAACAACAAACATGTATTGAGATATATACAAGGCACAGTTGGATATGGCCTGAGATATGCCTCCAGTGTGAACTTGAGTTTGCAAGATATGTCGATACAGATTGAGTAGAAAGAACCGTGGACTGGAAGAGAACATTCAGTTTTTTTCTTACCATAAATGTTATCAAGGTTTCTTGGTGCAACAGGAAAAAAAATCTATGTGGCCTTGAAATACCACAGAAGCAGAGTATGTATCATTGAGTGCGCGAAGCAGTATGGCTTCACAATCTTCTGACAAATTTACTTTATCATGAGATGGATCCTATGATGATAACCAGAGTTGTGTGTAAATCTCCTTGAGAAC
Source organism: Picea engelmannii (assembly GCA_009831015.1). Taxonomy (NCBI): domain Eukaryota; kingdom Viridiplantae; phylum Streptophyta; class Pinopsida; order Pinales; family Pinaceae; genus Picea; species Picea engelmannii. The sequence goes on from ML821167.1 coordinate 293,458, forward strand.
CCAATGTTTCATGATGGATCGAAACATGTTGAGATAAAATATCATTATTTCAGAGACATGATGGAGAGGAAAATAGTACACTTGCAGTACCTTCCTACACATGAGCGGATTGTAGACATATTCACCAAATTAGCTTGGTGACAGATACCTCCCTAGTTGAGAGGGAGTGTTGATAACTACAACCAAGACAAAGTTAAAAATACATTCGTGTGAGACTTGGCATGATGAAGAATGTCTCCCTAGCTGAGAGGGAGTGTTGTTGATTGCAGCTATGTGAGGCATTCTCCAATACACAAACCTAAGAGAGATCCCCTAAGAGGGGTTTGTGGTTCCTATCTGAGACATAGATGGAACGTAGAGATGGCCTCTTCCTTATAAAGAGTTTAGAATAAATCCAAATGATTCTCTTGTGTAACATGGTGAGAAAGGAGATCTACAGAGTTGGACGTGCCTATGGTTGAGCACAAGGTGAACGTATGAAATCCCAAAGTGTTGTTGCATCATCATGAGACAAAAATGAAGATGATGTATTAGCCTCCTCTGACCAGAGAGTTGATGAGAAACTCCAGATAACTCTCATGTGTAATGCAGTGGGAAACAAGATCTATTGAGAGGACGCGCCTGTGGATGAGCATAGGTGAACATGATCCTAGTGGCTGAACACTAGTGAAGAAGTGGTTCTTCTGTGTAATGCAATGAGCCATAGATATGGACATCCCTATGGATATGCCCCTAATGGTTGAGCACTAGTGGGTGTATGAGATCCCTTGCTATATTTTTCAAGAGTTAGACTTGCCTGTAACCCTAATTGTAATGTAAACGGTATAGGTCGGCCCCACCTTAATGTGATTGATAATTAATGTAAAAGATAATTAACCTGGTTAATATTAATTATATTATGAGATAGAGAGGTCGGACCTGTTGTGCTAATAGAAACTTATGTTGACAAGTCAAGTCTAATATAAGTAAAGGTAAATTTCTCATTGAGGAATCATATCTTTTGTGTGAGTTTGGAAATTTTAGAAAGTAGATATTCTTGGGACAAGTACGCACCTCTCTTGGGTGCTAGTCTTCTAGGGTTTTCAAGCACCCTCTTGTGTGTTAGGTTTTCTTCATGGTGAAGGTATTTCTCTTGAAGAATATAGCAAAGGATTTGGCTAGGTTTTATTCCCTTGTTCAGAAGGGTTTCCCATGATACTTCTTGTGTACTTGTGCATGGTGTTTCTTCTTGTGATCTTGGTTGCTGCAACATAATTGGTTATGGTTTAAGTAAAATGATAAAATGGAATGAAATTCATGCTTAATCCTTTCTTATAGAAAAATCAGCAATCTTTAGGGTTTTGGTCAATTTCTAAATTGAGTGAGAGATTAAAAAAAAATATCCTCTCAATTAATTGAAACCTATATTAAATTTTGTTTCAGTGAATTTGTAATAGTTGACCAAAAATATTCATTTTGAATCATGTTTATTAAACACTTAAGGGTAATCTTAATAAATATATTGAGTATAATTGTTATATGCATGTCATCAAATGGAGTACTCAAAAAGATCTTTTGACTTTTGACAATCAAAGTGTTTAGTTAGAAAATTCAAATCTATATTATCATAAATAACGCTTATGGGGCAGTCTCTGTAAGATATCATTCTTGAAACCAAAACCATGCCAAAAACCAATTTCTAGCATTCATTTCCCATGTCAAGATAGAATACCCCTTTTTTCGAGAAGTGGTCAATATTTTTGCAAAAAAAAACATAGTTTAATTAAGTTTCTATTATTGAAATTTAAAACACACCATCTCCATTTTTCTAGGCATGTGACTACTTCATCAACATGTGAATGGAATTGGAGCGAGGTGTTCCTTCATCTATTCTATGAAAAGGACTTTCCCAACCTCATAAAAGGCTCAAGATTTGGTGTGTTTTTCACTCAAATCTTGGTCTTTTTCACAACAATAGGTAGAATTCCTTGTTGTACCCACTAGGATGAGATATTATGGCAATTATTATCAATATGGTGGTGATGATACACTGCCTTTGGATGTGTTGCAAGGAAATGCAGAAAAGATGCTAGAAGGTAGTAATGATAATAATGATCCTAGTCAAAGTAGCTTCTAGGGCTCTTTCACTCTAGACGAACCAACAAATGAGATGGAATATGAATATTAGTCTATTTGTGAACTACTTTATCATTTATAAACTAAATAGTGAACATTTGAGTGTTTGAATTGTTGCAAAATTTATGTTATGAATATGAACCATGCTAGTGAGGATGACACAAAATAACTATAGAAGAGAAGAGAAACATGTAGGAAAAGGAAACAAACATTATAAAGATTTATGGGTCAATTCTCTAAAGGTTAAATGACAACAATTGTGTTGGATCAAAAGGCTCCAAGTTTCTAAAATAACAAGTAGTTAATGTCAAATGAGATTGGTTATTTTGGTCAGAATATATTCGCCCCACTCACACCCTACAACAACGATCTAAGGATGTGGCATATGAATATATTCCATTTGATAATATGGAGATATTACACATTTGATAAAAGAAGAGAAGTTGATTTGTATATGATGGGAGGACGTCGTCGGAGCTAAGGCTTGTGGGGGATCTCATTATGAATATCGAGAATTTTGATTGGTATTGGAAGACATTTCTACCATCAATATGTTTAGTCGAAATCCTTTCTATCTATGTGATACATTGGTGGGAGGCCATGATCCACTCCAGGATTGGTATCTTAGATATGTTAATCATCTAAAGAAGATTAACAATGATGTTTGGATTCTATTCTACCGTGATAACATCCATGGTTTTCATATATTTTTCTAGATCGATGTGTCTCCAAAGATCATCTCTAACATCCATTATTTCATGGCAAGATGATTTTGGAAATGAATGTAATCCCTGGATTGTTCATGCAATTTTTTTCCTTCATATTTAGGTTCAAATATCAAACTTCATGGTTTGAATACAAAAACATTTATTTAGTTACAATTTTTTATAGTGTAAGTCTAAAGTCTCTCCATTACAATTTTATAGACTAAAGTCCTTCCATTACAATCTTATAGACTAAAGTCTCTCCATTACAATCTTATAGGCTAAAGTCTCTCTTTGGTAATTACTTTATGTAAGATTTGGCTAAAAATCCACCCAAGAATGCAAATGAATGAAGGAAAACAAATCTAAAAATCATAAATGAGAAAGAATAAACCATATTCTACTCAATAGAATGCAAAGAATACAATGAAAATCATATGCTCATATGAGAGTGATGGGTGAGTATATATAGGATTTACCACCCAAGAGACTAAAAACACAACCAATATGGGATAAAGTGAAAAAATTCCAAAGTAAACTTAACCTAGTGTGAAGAGAGCTAAAGTGGAGAAATAGCTAAGAAAGAACTAGATAGCTAAAGAAAATTATTCACACTAACACCCCCACACCCCCCCCCCCACCCCCTCTTAAGTGAAACTTAGGCGGGAATGTAAACAAATATGC
>ML821168.1:6075-24034 GCA_009831015.1 Picea engelmannii
AATGATAAATGTAAAGATCTGGTGATCTTATGATAATCAACACTTAGAATGAAAAGAAACTCAATTCAAAGCATCAATATTATCTATCATTTAATATCTAGAATAAATCAATAGTAATCAAATGACAGATTAATCACAGATATAAAAATGGAATAACAAATTATAGACAGCATCAAAATACTTAACAATATGAAACACCATATGATAACCAGACTAAAGCTGCATCAAACATAATAATATTTCATAATATCGAGGCAATGCAAGAACATAGTGGGGTAAGCATCACACAGGTATAAAGCCAATGGTGAGTAGCTTCTTCATATCAGTTCTCAAAATCACATGTCCATAAAGTATCCCAACAAAAGTTATCTTCACTACTAGCAGTGATCACTATTTAAACTAGTCTTGGATTAACAAACTCTTATCATGCAAGATAGAGTGCAATCCCCCCAAAATAGATTGTTTTACAAAATTAGTACAACAGGAAACCATTCATGTAGGAGTTGGTCTGTCAAAATTTATTACATAATAACAAAGTTTTATGAAAAATAAAGAAACTACAGAACTATACAGTGCATGATCCAAGACAATTTCTCCATGTAAATAGCACCATAATCATCATTTTCCTGTAGATAACAAAACAAAATTGATATTCAGAAAATAATGCCAACTAACATTCAGAAATAGTCTGGTTACAAAAACGTGAGATTCTATATCTAGTCTTATATTAACAAAGAAAATCAAAATTAAATCTTCCTATTTGATTTTCATAACAGAATAAAATTAAATAAAATTAAAAACAAGTTTTACCATTTTAGAAATTAGACAGTGAAGGGTCAGATAGTTGTGAATTAATGATGGCATTGAAGTTGGTTGCATGTTTGATGATTATATTATTGGATCTATTGGGCCTTTTATTTTCCTGATCTGCGCATGCCTTCAACTCTTGATTTTCTCGTTCAAGTAGAGAATTGCGAGCAACCAGATGTTTTAATTGTGCCTGTAGATATGGTATGTCCTTGTAATAGCGTTCTACCCAATCTAAACAATTGTCACAATGTATCGGTGCTATAGCAGGCCGAGGTTGAGCATACTCAACAATGGATTCTTTGGCTCTTCCCGTGGCTAGTTTCAAGTCATGGCTAATGCCAACAAATCCCTCTTGGCCTTTCAGAAATGGAGGTAGTCTAGAGACAAAGTCATATTGATCGGCTTGAACAGTAGTTTCGTTCCCAAGACACTGATTATCTGGATCTTCTAATGCAAGAAAATCATCGATCTCGTCGTCTGAGCAGTGATAATTGACCTCAATCATTAATATCGAGCTCAAATGATCATGCTTTTGATTTCACAGACTCGTGGATATTAATCGGCCAACTCTCTTGTTCATAAAACTCAAATCTGAGTTATCCTATTTCTTGCTCTTACGATCTTTCTTAACAACAGGTTTGTCATTAAAACCCTGATTCGGTTCGTTAACATGATCAGAAGAAACCTTTGTCTTTTAAAACATCCACTACCTCTTCTAATAATTTTATGGGTATAAATATACATCGCGGTTTTTTACCAAGGGGGGTTTGCAAAGAAACATAAACTGGTTCATTAATTTCACAGTCATTATGTGAATCAAAATCTTGACTCTGGGTCACGGGATTATCAAAATTGGGGTTCACATTTAAAGGTGAGTTCATTGTGCTGTTGGGTTGGGAAAAATCGTTTTGACTCAAGAATATTTCCCAAGTGTCCCCAATTTGAGACAGGTGCGATACCAACATAATTCTTATAAGCCTGTGATGAAAGAGGCTTGATAGAGGGTTCAAGCTCTGTTTCTTATAACGTTTTCACATTTTGTATAGGCTCATCAATAAGTAGAAGGGCATGTTTAGTTTAAACCCTAGGAACAACATCAAAAGTTGGACGTGGTATAAAAATACCAAACCATACATGCCTTCGCATGTTATAAACTATTTTAGAATCAAAATAAGGCCATACCATCAAGGTTTTAGGAGGGTAATAGGAATACCTTTAGGGTAGCAAGTAGATTTGTGAGAGACCATGAACAAGCTCCATGGAACGTCTTCCAGTTTATCATTTTTGAACCACTTTTCGCCTTCCCGTGGGAGTCTTGTCGCCCGGGATATAGAGTCCTCTATAACCTCCAATTGCACATCCCCGACTTTGGCTCTAAACCCATCAAATTTTTGAGTAAAGGCTTGTGCAACCGCAAGGTTGTAACCTTCAAATTTTTGGATGAAGACATCCCAACCGTGAGCCTATAAATCATTTATGGCATCGTCATGGGAAAGAAGGCCCTGAAAACCATTAGGTATGATTCAAACCACAGGGGCCATGGTCACTGTCAAATAGACACAGTAGATATCATGGGAGGGAGGCTTCGACTTCCAATAAGCAAGTAGCAAGGAGAGGTCTGTGAAAACTAAAACGACCCGATACCTATGAAGTTTGGAGACTGTCATGATTGATAACTTAAGTTTGGAGAGACAGAAAACTAGAGGGTGCATAGACCTATGAGCCATTACAAATAATGAATATCAAACCCTCAACCACTATCAAATGCCAATTCAAACAATGAATGTGGGTCATTAAATGTACATGACAACAAGATGAGGTTTATTCGTGGGTTCATCAGACCTGTATCATGTGACATGACAATGATATGACTGATAGAGAAAAGAGCATATATCAATTGTTAACCCAAAGTTGCAGCGCGATTATGGATATCGAATAATAATACCATACAATCAACCATAGAACTGATCAAATCACATTCTCCATAATATGTGGCAGTCAATTAATCAATGAGCTTATGAAATTTAAACTTAGTAACACATATAGGTTCGCTCAAAATGTAATCTCTTAGGTAAAAGAATAGAAGAAAAACACAGACTACAGAATGATTACCCAAGCAAAGTTTTCATTTGAATTTCATGCTTGCAGTCATGAAATCAAAACAAAACAAACGAAATCTAAAACAAAAAAACTCATAAAATAAGTTAGCCCAGTAAATCACCTTGATGCCAAAAGACATAATCATTTATAAATATAGGGAGGAGGCAGCTACATAAAGGATTTTATCTCTTTGTGATGACTTTTAATCATGATAAAATTGACAGAATTGGTGGCTGCCAACAATGGCGACACATTGGGCGAAGCAGTTATCTCTGCATCACCAACCATTTATATCAGGGGCGCAGATGAAATAAATTTGAGAGACAACTAACAACAGATCAAGTGTTTTGATAATAACTCAGAAAATAGTATAGACATATCATTGAATGCATTTCTGTCCAAAAATTGTAATTTGGTATCTTGTTTTGATCACAGGTGTAGCGATGTTTATGCAGGTGACTTCAATACCGTTGACAGGGACACTGCTACTAGCAGGCATCCATAGCCTCGATAGAGATATCATTTAACCCACTCCAGAACCTCTATCATGTCCAAGAGTCATCCATTCATGATAAAAACATCTTCATAATTGATCAAATCAAAAGATATACCTGAGGATCTTCTTAAACCCGACATTTCTTCGCTGCCAACAGGCCTGTTTAACACCCCGATGAAGTTGCCTTGGTATCATGAGTGCATTTACCCACTGCCATTAGACCTGTTCAGTGTCCTGGCAGGTTCAAAAACACATCCCACACATTACAGTGCTTTCAAATCTCTAAAATTTGTTTATAATTTCTAGAACTTCATGATATTCAAGAGAGCGGGGTGATACTGAAAATCTCATGATCTGAAAATGAAAAGATTGATCATTTAAGAATAGTTTTTCTGTTCTAATGACCTTCATCATGATTTGGAAAATTAGGTTTCCGTTAAGAAACCATCTCTAGGATGGGAAATCACAACTGAGTTGTCCTCATTAAGACAGGGACAACGTTAGAATTTTATTAAGGATAATCACATCTTCTTGTGATTTTAATGAGAAACCATAAACAATGATTACAGAGAAACTTTCCTCTACTGATATGAGTGTAGAATTTACTATTCAGTTGCTCGAAATGTTACTAACTGCTGCTAATGAATAAGAATTCTGATTCCCTTCAACAAATGAATGGTGATCCAAACATAATCATTTTAGAAAACAATTCAAAATCAAGCAAAATGAAAATAACCAAAATTAAAAATAGAAAAGAAAATTAAAAATATTTACAAAGGGTGGATCGGAAATCATCAAGCGAAATACCTCTTGAGAGCCTGGCCATTCACTGGGAAAGTGTCCGACTGTCCCTCCAAGTTATGCAGACGAAAAGAGCTAGGACCCAATTTTTCAAAAATTACAAATGGTCCCAACCACAGGTTTTGGAACTTGGTATGTTCCCCCTTACCCTCGTGGGATTTGTCCCACTTGAGAACCAAATCCCCAACATCAAAATTCCTATCAGAAGAAGAATTTGCATCAAACCAACTCTTCACAATTTTCTGGTGCTGATCCAGTTTCTGTTTAGCTTGTGTTCTCACCTCTTCTAGTTTTAATAAAGCATTTATCCAGTTTTCTAGAGGCAGACACTCTTCTTCTTAAACTTTCTGTGATAATTGTAGAGAAGGAAGTATGACATGTGGGGGGAGGATGGATTCTCTTCCGTAAATGAGGAAGAAGGGAGAATTACCAATAGAATCTTTTAGAGTTACTCTATCATCCCAAAGTGCATTGTGCCAATTCTTGTGGTTTTATGAAATTGTCCTTTTTATAATCTTGATTAAATTCTTATTTGTCAATTATGTTAGACCATTCCATTGAGGGTAGTAGCTGGAATACTACTTCAGTTTAATCCCTTTTTCCAAAGCAAAAACATTCATATCAAGGGACAAAATATAAGAGGCATTGTAAAAAACCAGACATTTGGGAATTCTGAATTGAGTGATGATATGGGAGTTCAGAAAAGACACTACCTTATTGGTGTTGACCACTTTTAAAGGTAAAGCTTCAAACCATCTTGTAAAATAGTCTATTTCTATGAGGATGTACTTGTGTTGTTGCGAAGAGGGTGGATTGATTAGTCCAATTATGTCTAGGCCCCATTGTTGAAAAGGTGTGTCTACAGTAACAGGTTGCAAAGGAAAAGACGCCTTTTTCACCTGTCTTGCATCCTTTTGGTAGATTACACATTTGCAGGACAACGTATGGGCATCTTTAAACATGGTAGGGAAATAGTATCCATCCCTTACCACTTTTTGGGCAGTGGTATCTCCACCAAAATGACCACTGGCATCACCAACATGAAGTTCAATGAACACTTTTTCGGACTCCTCCTTTTCTAAACAACGTAGATAAACACCATCAAATTTCTTTCGAAATAATATATCATTGATTAAATGGAAAGATGTAGATTTAAGCCTAAGTGCTCTTCTATTTTTGGTGTCAAGATTTCGGGGAGCAGGTCCATGCATTAAATAGAATCTAATGTTCTCATTCCACGAATTGGGTGTAACTTGTGAACAACTGATCTATTTTTTGTAATACTAATTTATAGTTGATGTGTTTATTTGACTTTCTTTCTCCTCAACTGATTCAACCACTAGTTTACACAGGACTTGACCTCTAACAATTTGGGCAGGATTTATTTCAAGGTCATATTCCTGTAGTGAGGTCATCCAATTTTCCCTTTTCTCACCTAGCTCTTTTTTAACTAACAAGTTTCTTACAACGGGATAGGGAACAATCACTTTGGTTCTAGATTTCAACAGGTAAGACCCGAAGGGTTTCACTTCTTTAAAAACAACATATGCCTGCTGATCTACTGCTGGGTAATTAAGTTCTACTCCTTTAAAATAAGAGCTCATGAAGGCAATGGGTATCTCATTACTTTAGACATTTTTCTGTGTAAGCACAACAACATAGGATCTGTCAGATGCGAAAGTGTAAAGAGTGAAATCCTGAGAAAAATCAAGACTCATCAGGGAAGGGGATTCTATTATTGATTTTCTAATGGAATCAAAAGCCTGACTTTCTTGTGGTCCCCATCGGTACAAAACATCCATTTTAATTAGATTTTGTAGAGGTCGAACCATTTCCGAGAAACTCGAGACAAATCTTCTGAAAAAATTAATCTTTCCCAAAAAGGATTGTATGGCCTTTTTGGAAGAAGGAGGGGTAAGTTTAGCAATGAATTTAGTTCTTTCAGGATCAATAATCATTCCATCCTTAGATACTATGAACCTAAGCAGTTTTCCTTGCTCTACTGCAAAGATCGATTTCTTAGGATTGAGTGATATGCCAAAGTTACGACATTGTTCCAGGACAACCATAAGGTGGGACAAGTGATCTTTCTTGTTTTTAGAAAATATAGTGATGTAATCAAGATATACCACAACCGACTGGTTAATGAGGTCACATAAAGCAATATACATTGCTCTCTAGAAAGTGGCGCTGAAATTTTCAGTCCAAAAGGAATTTTCCTGTAGGCGTAAGTGCCCCATGGGGTTCTAAAGGTGGTTTTAGGTTGGTCCAAAGGAGACATAAGGATATGGTTGTATCCCTAAAAACCATCTAGCAAATATAGTCTTTCGGAACCAGACACCTGTTGTAGAATTTATTCCATTGGAGGAACATGGTAGTTGTCTTTATTAGACACTCGGTTTAGGTTTCGAAAATCGACACAAAGTCGAATTTCACTACTTTTCTTCCTTACAGGGACTAAGTTAGACACCTATTGAATATGCCTGACCGAAAAAACTATCTTTGCAGTTAGTAATTTGTTTAGTTCCTTTTTAACAGTAGGTTCCAATTTAGGATGCATTTTCCTCAATTTATGTTGAAAAGGCTGAGTCTGGGGTTTCATAGGGATTACATGTTGTATGATATTTGGATCGAAAGTTTTCAAGTCATCATGCATCCAAGAAAATACATCTTTAAATTCTTTAAATAATTTTATGAAAGCATATCTTTCTTGCTCAGAACATCCCTTTCCCAGATTAATATTTTGAGGATTATCTCTTGTTCCTAAATGAACAGTTTCATAGATCAAAGAGGAACTATTAGTTTTGCAATTGAATACGCTTCTAAACTTGTCATGCAAGTCATAAAATTTCTCTAATCTCACAATAGATCTGGGGATAGAGTTTACCATCTCAGACGTCGATTCAAGAGATCGAGGATCATATATTACCGTGAAGTCTCGAAGATTCTCATCGTGAGTGCCCTCATCAATAAATGCATCTTGAAAGGTGTCTTCCATATTTAGAAATATGATGATTTACTGGTCATCATCAAATACTCTCCAATTTGTGATGTTATCTAGGATCGACGACCTAGATAACAATTCGATCGAAAATGCATTAGGAGAAAGGCCTTCAGCAGGAAACAATTTAGAAGCAACATTGGCTAGTAGATCAGCTTCTGAATTACTCATCCTAGGAATAGAATTTATATTAAATGCTAAAAAATTATGCATTAAACTCCATACCTTGGTTTGATAAATATTCATATGCGAAGACAAACAATGTATTTCATTTCTTACATGTTTGACCATGATTTTTGAATCACTGAACACTATCAAATTTTGCACATCCATGTCTAGTGCTTTCCTAAGTCCCTACAGAAGTGCTTCGTACTCGACTGTATTGTTAGTGAATTCAAACTCTAATTGACAAGAAATAAATGTTTTATTACCTGTAGGATTGATGAGCACACATCCAACACCTGCTCCTTCTTGGGATTTGGATCCATCGAAATATAGGGACCAAATCTATGCATCATTAGCAGTACTTGGCGTATTTGGAAAAGATGGTAACTAAGTATAGGTTGTAACTTCAGATTTCTGTCCTGGATCAGTAACAAAGAAAATTTCAGTCATGAAATTACCAAAAAAGGTATTCATTCCCTGCGTTTCAATCGAATTCACGGAGGTAATGAAAGGCTCATTTGGATCGTTTAGATTTGTCATGGTATGATTAAGATAACATTCTCTCTTTATTCTGATTTTGTTGGGCTGTCCATTTTCTGGTAGCCACAAGTGAGACCAGTCTGTAGAAAAATAACCATGCAGCTATTCTGACCAATCTTTGCTTAAAAACAGACCATAAACTTCAAGAATATCAACAACATTAATATCAATTATTTGATGAACTTTAGGATTGGATGATAATCCGATCAACACATTCTTAAGCTCACTGATCACCTTAACATTCATTCGATCTAGCTGAATGATTTTAAGATCAGAAGGTTTTACCTATGCATTAATTTTCTGGCATACAAATAGAGGCATCATGTTTGATGATGCACCATAGTCAACCATACAATTATGTACATTCCTATTAAAAATTTCAAAGGTTAATAAAAAAGGGGGGACATTTATGTGAGGAAACAACATAATTCTGCTGATTTTTTATTGTTGTCCCTAAAACAGTTTTATCTAAGTTTGCTATAGTTTTTTCTGCTAAGTCCCTTTTGTCTTGATGTTCAGATGTCTTTTTAGTTGGGGCATTTTTAGCTACATTGGAATCAATTTCTACTGATTTTTTGCTACTAATATCATTCTTTTTACTGTTTTCAGTGATACTTTGAAGCATTTTCTGCAAAATAAGAGGAAATTTCAGCAGTTCAAAAATGTAAATATTTGCCCTTAGTTTTTTCAGATCTTCAATTAAATCATACTCTAAAACTAGGGCAACTAAATTTTTTTTGGTTTCAATTTTGTTTGTTTGTTTTGGAAACACATTTTTACTTGCTTCTGGTGGGGGCTTGTTTTGTGTTTTACTCCTGGTGTTATAGGTGTGGACAGTTTCAAAATTTGCTTGGAAAATACTGTCTGACAAGTTCCCGAAAATAGAAGGAGACGAGTGTTCCTCTTCTGGTAACTCTTCCTCAACTGTATCATCAAAATTTTCATGAGAAACGAAAACAAAATTTTCATGCGCTTCTAATATCGTTTGCAAAGCATACTGTAAATTTTCAAAATTGAGATCTTCTGTGGTCGGGTTCGGTCGGTTTGGAGGGAAAGGTTTTCTAAAAGGAGGTTTGAAACTCCCTTTACTTGTAGATGCCTCCTCAGATTATCTTTTCAATTCAACGACTTGATTAGACAATTTCTGGAAAGATTTCTGCAAGCTCTCCAGGTCTAATGCTTCTTGTTGATTTTTAGGTTGAGGAGGCCTAGTGAGGATTTCTATTTTCTTCTATCTTCTTCTTAGAAGACAAATTTGTCTCAGATTCACTACTAATATTATATTTTAAGCTCAACATATCTTTCTCAATTTGACTTTCCTCCTCAAAGGCTTCTAACAACGTGTTCTTTTTGGACCTTTTAACCCAAATGGCTATGTTATTGTGCAAGGCTTTAGCACAATATGCAACAATTAATCTTTCCATAGGCATTGAATCTACATAGATTTTATTCTTTAACGTCATAAACCTTTGGTTAAAGTCCTGCACTTTTTCTTTAGGGTTCATTTTTAAGCTAGAGAGTTCCATAACCAATCTGGAGATTTATCATCTCCAAATTTTTCTAGAAAACAAGTTTTAAAATTGTCCCAAGAGATGATGGTCTGGGGTTGTTGAACGAAATGCCAGGTGGAAGCATTTCCTCAAAAGTATAAGGAAATAATCTACACACTACATCTTCTTGTTCCACATTCCAGATTCTAATGGCTAGAATAAATTTCTTGATGTGATCCTCAGCTGATTGCTTTGAATTTGGATCAAATTTGGGTATCCATTTCTCTGGATGTTTAGGTTATGGGTGTTGGGGTCTAGCTACAGCCATGGCATCTTGATCGAGCAAATATCTGGCAGGATTATTTTGGTTTTCCATGGGATTTGGTGCTGTTGAAGGGTGAGATGGTTCAGATGAAGCACTGCCTTCGTCTAAAGGCTCTCCTCCTGAAGAAGATGGAGAAGAACTAGGTGGAGACAGTGGAATACCAGATCCTTTGGCACAAAGGATAGGTGCTTTAGTAGGATTGGTAGTATTACCACCTAAAGGGTTTTCAGGCAGACCAATGCCTTGAAGTTTTTCTTTAAGGTTTGTAAAGCCAAGGGCTTGATTGAGTTTCCTACCAGGTAGTCTAATACGGGATAAGGCACTATGAGTTCTTATGAGTGACTGACGGACAATTTATTGGACATCAATCCCTTGGGGGAGTGGTGTCACTGGTTCGACGGGAATATCAGGGGTATCATTTGAGGTAGTTGTTGTTTCAAGTGTAACATTTGTGTCGGAGTGACTATGTGTTACGACATGAGTGTAGGTGTGCGGGGGAGTCTTACGACCTCCATGTGCCATCAATTAATTTCAGGACCTCCTTCTAGCGCCATTTGTTGAAGGGCGTATGTGACACACCGTCAACTGGAAGGTCAAATCCGAACCGGGGTTGTCTAAATAATGCAAGCCGTTTAAAATGAAATGACTTGATGGGTTTAATGGCTCCATTGGCCAACTAAAATCCTAAAAATAATAAAAGGAAAGAAACTAATCTAAAAGATAAAATGATAAGAGTATAATTTTACTAATTTACAAGTGTTCAAATAAAAACATGAATATGTGCATATGATTATATATAGTCTATATACATCTTACAAGATTTACTTGTCATCTTGTGAAATGGATGTTCTTAAAAGTGTTTATAAAAATATAAAGAAAACACATACATTTTATGTTTTCTCTTTGAATATTTAAAGGTCTAAAACTAATGGATACTAAACTAACATAATTGAAATAAGATTATATAAACAATCAAAACTAATTCATGCTATCTTTATTTCATTAATAAATAATTTAACTAAATAACAAGTAAACTAACATGTAACTAATCGATTAACTGAATTTATCTTCCTGTGTAATTCGAGCTCCTAATTGTCATGCATGTGAGGAAAACCTATGAAAGAACAATGCTAATACTCTGGGAATGAATTCAAAGGTGTGTTGAAGTGAGAATATAACAACATAATGATAAATGTAAATATCTGGTGATCTTATGATAATCAACACTTTGAATGAAAATAAACTCAATTCAAAGAATTGATATTATCTATAATTTAATATCCATAATAAATCATTTGTAATCAAACCACAAATTAATCACATATATAAAAATGGAATAACAAATTATAGACAACATCGAAATACTTAACAATATGAAACACCATATGATAACCAGACTAAAGCTGCATCAAACATAATAATATTTCATAAGATCGAGGCAATGAAAGAACATAATGGGGTAAGCATCACATGGGTCTAAAGCCAATGGAGAGTAGCTTCTCCATATCAGTTCTCAAAAAATACATGGCCATAAAGTATCCCAACAAAATTTATTTTCACTACTAATAGTGATCACTATTTAAACTAGTTTTGGATTAAAAAACTCTTATCATGCAAGATAGAGTGCAATCCCCCCAAAATAGATTGTTTTACAAAAATAGTACAACAGGAAACCATTCCTATAGGAGTTGGTCTGTCAAAATTTATTACATAATAACAAAGTTTTATGAAAAAGAAAGAAACTACAAAACTATACAGTGCATGATCCAAGATAATTTCTCTGTGTAAATAACACCATAATCATCATTTTCCTATAGATAACAAAACAAAATTGATATTCAGAAAATAATGCCAACTGACATTCAGAAATAGACTGGCTACAGAATCGTGAGATTTTGTAGCTAGTCTTATATTAACAAAGAAAATCAAAATTAAATCTTCCTATTCGATTTTCATAACAAAATACAATGAAATAAAATAAAAAACATGTTTTACCATTTTAGAAATTAGACAATGAAGGATTGGATAGTTGTGAATTAATGATGGCAATGAAGTTGGTTTCATTTTTGATGATTATATTACCAGATCTCTTGGGCCTTTTACTTTCCCAATTTGTGCATGCCTTCAACTGTTGATTTTCTCATTAAAGTAGATAATTGTGAGCATCTAGATGTTTTAATTGTGCCTGTAGATATGGTATGTCCCTGTAATAGCATTCTACCCAATCTGAACAATTGCCACAATGTACCGGTGCTATAGTAGGCCGAGGTTGAGAATACTCAACAATGGATTCTTTGGCTCTTCCTGTGGCTTGTTTCAAGTCATGGATAACTCCAACAAATCCATCTTGGCCTTTCAAAAACCTAGGTAGTCTAGAGACAAAGTCATATTGCTTGGCTTGACCAGTAGTTTCGTTCCCGAGACACTGATTATTTGGATCTTCTTATGCAAGGGAATCATCGATATCATCATCTGAGCAGTGATCATTGACCTCGATCATTGATATCGAGCTCAAATTATCCTACTTTTGATTTTGCTGACTCTTGGATATCAATCGGCCAACTCTCTTGTTCATAAAACTCAAATCTGAGTTACCCTATTTCTTTCTCTTACAAACTTTCTTAACAACAGGTTTGTCAATAAACCCTAATTCGGGTCGTTAACAGGATCAAAAGATACCTTCTCTTTTAAAACATCCACTACCTCTTCTAATGATTTTCTAGGTGTAAAAATACATCGTGGTTTTTTACCCAATGGGGTTTACAAAGCAACAGAAACTCATTCATTAATTTCACAATCATTATGTGAATCGAAATCTTAACTTCAGGTCACAGGATTATTAGAATTGGGGTTCACATTTAAAGGTGAGTTCACTGTGTTGTTAGGTTGGGAAAAATCGTTTCGACTCATGAATCTTTCCCAAGTGTCCCTAATTTGAGACAAGTGCAATACCAACATAATTCTTATAAGCCTGTGATGAAAGAGGCTTGACAGAGGGTTCAATCTCTATTTCTTATAAATTTTATCCATTTTATATAGGCTCATCAATAAGTAGAAGGGCATGTTTAGTTTAAACCCTAGGAACAACATCAATAGTCGGATGTCGTATGAAAATACCAAACCATACCTACCTTCGCATGTTATAAACTATTTCAGAATAAAAATAAGGTTGTGCCATCGAGGTTTTAGGAGGGTAATAGGAATACCTTTAGGGTAGCAGGTAGATTTGCGAGAGACCATGATAAAGCTCCATGGAATGTCTTCTAGTTTAGCATTTTTGAACCACTTTTCGCCTTCCTGTGGGAGCCTTGTCGCTCGGGCTATAGAGTCCTCTGTGACTTCCAATTGCACATCTCCAACTTTGGCTCTAAACCCATCAAACATTTAGGAAAGGCCTGTGCGACCGCAAGGTTGTAACCTTAAAATTTATGGATGAAGATATCCCAACTGTGAGCCTGTAAATCATTTATGGCATCATCATGGGCAAGAAGGGTCTGATAGCCATTAGGTTCGATTCGAACCATAGGGGCCATGGTTACTGTCAAATAGACACAGTAGATATCACAGGAGGGAGGCTTTGACTTCCAATAAACAAGTAACAAGGAAAGGTCTGTGAAAACTAAAACGACCCGATACCTACGAGGTTTTGAGACTACCATGCTTGATAACTTAATCTTGGAGAGACATAAAACTAGAGGGCACGTAGAATTATGATCCATTACACATAATGAAGATCAAACCCTCAACCACTATCAAATGCCAATTCAAACAATGAATGTAGGTCATTAAATGTACATGACAACAGGTTGAGTGTTGGACACACCTACCACACTTAAAGGGGGGATGAATGAGTGTGGGGATCTTTTTCCCAAAACTTCCCTCTTACACAAAAAATCCTTAGTTAACATTCAAAATTTTCTCATTACTCATTGTTTTCATTTATAATCAATTATATGTGAATACATATCAGCAACATATCATCAACAAATCATCTCCACAAGGAACACAAAGAACACAAGATGTATGTACAATTTTTCTTTTTATTGTGGACTTCAATCCGGGTTTTTTTTAGCAACAAATGAATAGAGTACAACTCTACAAGAGAACCAGATCTATATGTAATACTCAACTTACATTATCAACACCAACTGAGATGAGGCAACAATCCTCAACATATATCAATCTGTCAACATAAACAAGTGCATCAACCATGCACCAACCTATGCCAAACAACTTGTAATCAACCTGTACCATAAACAAGTGCATCCAACCATGTACCAAGTATATACCAATCATGTGTCAACTAATAACCAACAATGACTCATCAATATGTACCAACATCATCAACTATACACCTCATGTATGTGACAACTCATCAACTGCTTGTCTCAACCATGACTAGTTTTGGATTAGTCAACAACCCCAACTTGAAATAATCATAACTTTGTACCTATAATGAATAAATATATGAAACTGATATACAATGTTCTTTAGTGTTTTTTATGAAATCAATCCAGGTGGAACTACTTGGAACCTCTCATAAAAGGATTTATAACAAAAATGGCATACCTTGCTGAATTCTATCTTATTCTAGAGAGTGACTTTGTAGAGTGTTCCCCACACAAAATTTTCATTGAATTGATATGAAACGGTTACAAAACATACTAAAGAATTTAACCTAACCAACACATTTGGTATCACTCAATTTGGATCTTTTATGAATACATTATGATGTTTGTACCCGAAACACCTGTTTTTGACTAGTTTCAGGACTAGCCACAAACCCTATTTTCCACTGAGTGTAACTCACAAAATAAAACAACCCACAAGATTAATTTTTTACCATAGATATTGGGATATGTTTCCTCAATGGAATATCAATCCCATGGTCTGACTCATTATAAAAAAAAAATTATAGCGAAAATGGTGAGATGGCCTGTAAATAACATACCTTAGAAAGCACCATGAAAAGAATTTATCCTCCCTTCAATTCCAGCCCTCATTTCTTCACCTTCCTTTTGAAATTTGGCTTAGATATCCTTGGTTACCTTAGTCACCTATATATCTTCAATATTCTCAAGTGTTCCACACCGAAAATGCTCAAGAAGCTCTCCATCAATACTTCAAAAGATATTCTCACAAGAAGCTCTCCATTGATCCACAAAAAGGATGATCTACAAGAGACCATTTCTATCTTATTTATACTTTCATTCTCTAGGTAACTTAACCCATTTTTAGGTCACTTAACCCATTTCTAGGGCACTTAACCTATTTTCCTTATTTTAGAGTTAACCACTTTCCATAAATAGAAAGTTCTCAAATACTTTATCATATAAATATTCCTTCTTGATTTTGTCACCTTAATTTGTCATTTCTTTATTTTGTAACTTCTCTTGATTATTTAAATAATCCACCTTGACTTTGTCACCTTACTTTATCATTTAAATAATGATTTCTTCTTTTATGTCACTTAACCCATTTCTAGGTCACTTAACTTATTTTTAGGGTTAACCACTTTCCATAAATATTCCTTCTTGATTTTGTCACCTTACTTTATCATTTCTTGATTTTTTCACTTCTCTTTATTATTTAAATAATCCACCTTGACTTTGTCACCTTACTTTATCATTTCTTGATTTTTTCACTTCTCTTTATTATTTAAATAATACACCTTGACTTTGTCACTTTACTTTATCATTTAAATAATGATTTCTTCTTTTAGGTCACTTTGACTTCTTTGACCTTGGGGGCTTCAAGCCTTCATGTGGGGGTCCTTCATCTTTGTAAGGCCGTAACTCTCAAACCATGAGGAGTTATGTGACATTACACATACCACTGAAAATGGAATGACAAATCCTATCCATCTAGGATAGTTTCACCAACAATTTCCTTGATCTTCATCTCGTTATTCCACATACAAGCATGGGTCCTCCAACCATTCTTCTAGGATAACTAGATCTGCAAAGAGTCTTCCCGTGAGGTATTTCACCATAAGGGGACCACTTTGGAGTTCATCCATTTTTACACCTTATCAATCATGATAAGACAATAATGAGTCATCTATACATTTTTCCAACAATGCATCATATACCAATGAAACCTGTTAGCACTCTGTAATTTGCCCAAGCCTGTGGAGGCAGTCACAGAGGCAACATCAAAACCACTTTGAGTCTTGGATATATCCCTCCAAGACTCAGAGAGGGATCTCTCTATCTGATATAAATTTGTTTGAATAGATATTAGGCTAGTTAATGGGTTCAAAGTTTGGATTTTTTAATTGGTTTGGTTGGAGCAGGAGAAAAGGGCCATTGGGATATGGAGTCACTACAACGAACGATCAAAAATCCATGTCAACAGGCTAATATTTGCAGGGCAAGGTAGACAACTCATTGGATCCTTTAATTTAAATTAAATGGGTGAGACGAAACAGGTCAAGAAATCCAATTAAACACAGAGAAACTAAGAATTCTGAGTTTAATCTTCAGTGGAAAACATAAAAAAACTATACCAAGCCAGAGACAGAGGGTGCATTAAAACAAATTATGTTCTTAATCTTATTGGAACAATTCAGAGGAATACATTAATTATGATAACATAGAAACAAATTTACAAAGAGAGATGCACATCACCAGTCGAAATAGTCACAAGAATCCTACAGCATAACACTGTATAATTGAATTGATGAAAAACACAGAAAGCTCAGTGAACTGTTTTACAAAATTTAAATCATGGTCCTCGACTGATCAACCCTTTTACATTAAAAATCATCTCTATAAATAGTAGATATCTCCCCATAAGTTTTGGAAGTTGGATTCAACCGCCTCGGCAAAAAATAGCCACAAATCCCCCAAAATCTGGAACTATCCGCCATGATAGACGGGCCTAATTTATGCAAAAAAGGGGTCCAAACATACATCTGTTTATCTTCAATGCTAACACCTGAGAAAAACCGTAAGGAGTTTATTGTATATGGGCATGTTATGGACAAAAAAATCCTTTGGTTTCGCTAAATTCTCCTTCAGCTGGCCGTAACAACTCCTGCAAGATCGAGACTGTAACAGAAAAGCCAAAAATCCGAAAAATGAGGCTGAAAGAACGCTTCGATTCTCCCTTCTCATGGAACCTGTGAAAAAAATGAGAGAGGTTTTTGTTCCTCAAGATGTTTTGGAGAAAAAACTCTCTCGGTTTTTAAAAATTCATTTTAATTTGCCCAAAAACAGCCTTGGAAGAAGACATGCTGAACAAGCAAAAATGGGTGAAAATAGGAAAACAGTTTTATTTTCGAGAAGGTGGTATTCCGGACCCCCCCTGAGGTGGTAAGAGGTTTTTTTTTGGGGGGAGGTCCACTGGAATATGGGGCTAACAAGTGCCCAATGGTGGTTTAATAATTACAACCATTCCAGACCCCCCCCTCTCGTTAAACTCCGGATGGTGAGGGGGGGTCTAGAATTTTTCTTACTCGTTGATTGAAAATGGATGTGATGTGAAAGTGTACGGGGTGGGTAGGACTTAGGATAGGTTTATGTTTTTATTTTTTATTTTTTTATTTTATTTTGATTTATGTTCATTTGTTTAATATATGTTTTTGTATTTTTAGGTTTTGTTTTTTATATTTTATGTTTTTTATATATGTTTTATTATATTTTAATTGTTTAAGTTTTATTTTTTGTTTTATATTTAATTTGTTTTGTGTTTTTTAATATAGGTTTTGTTTATTATTTTTTATTTTTATATGTTTTATTTAATCTAAAAAACTAACCTAGTTACTAAACTAACTATATTATTAATCATTAATTAATTAATTAATTAATGATTAATTTATTATTAATGATTAATTAATTAATTAATTAATGATTAATTTATTATTAATTAGTCTAACATAAAACTAACTATACTAAACTTATTACTAACATTATTAATTAATATAATCATTTGTTTATTATCCTAAGTGGGTTTATTCGTGGACATGTGGTGGGAGAGATGTGGCTCAGGGACGAAAAGACAAGGGAATGAGTGGTGCAGAGGTGGATGACACGTTGGGACAAGGCTCGCCAAAGAAAAATGCCTCATTCCGGAACCCCCCCCCCCTCCCCCACCATTAAAGGTAGAACGGTCGGGGGGGTCTAGAATTCAATCTCAACCGTAGATCTATGTGTCGACCTACCAACCGTTCAGATGCACGTCTTCTTTATACCTAATTCCGGACCCCCCCTGGCCATAAAAGGTAGAAC
>ML821168.1:66843-135811 GCA_009831015.1 Picea engelmannii
ATGGTTGGTCTTCAAACTAAAGTTGGAGTTTCTCCATTCTTGATTCACCTTCCTTGTGTCCTCATCATGAATTTCATGGGATGCATTTTCACTTTTGGGTGTCTTCTCTATTACAAAATTTCTCATTAATTCTATGATCTCCCTATTTAATCCATCCATCTTAGTATCCAACTTAGCTTCCATTGAATCCATCTTAGTATCCAACTTAGCTTCCATTGAATCCATCTTAGTATCCAACTTAGCTTCCATTGAATCCATCATCTCTTGTAGTTCATATTTATTTACTGTCTTCTTTTGTAAATCATTTATGTCCCTACGCATTTCTTCACCTTCATCAAGAGTCCAATTAGGATTTTCTGGAGGCTTATTTGGTGTAGAAGGTCCCTTTTTGGGTGGCATGTTGGCCAAATATCACTTTTGAGTCTTGATTTTGAGGTGGTTCTGCTAGACAATATTTAATCTGTTCTATCTCCCAAGTTTTGTCCCTTCTGGGTATGAAACCTTCTTTTAGGTAGTTCTTTGATATTTCTTCTCTGCAATGCCACAGGTCTGATCAAAATTGGATGTGCCAAGTGGAATTTATGGTAACTTCCTCACAACTTGCCTATTTTTGTCCTTTCCAGGAGATCTCACTTTTATAGAATGCCCCGCACAAAATAATTGATATAAAATTCTGAAACTCGCACCCAAAATAATACAGACTGTCCACGATCCAATGCAACTAGTCCCACTCTATTTGGATACTCTAGAAAGAAGTTATGCTTGTTTTACCTGGAACACCTTCTTGAGACTAGTCAATAGGACTAGTCAAATACCCTATCTTACACAAGGTGTATCTACAAATTTAAGATGACCCAGAAGCTAAAATTTTTACCACATATATATTACGAATTTCTATAAATGGCATTCAGAGTTAAGGGTCTCAAACGTTACAGAAAATGTTTTATAGAGAAAATTCCACAATGACTCATTTCAGGATGATTCCAGAACCCTATCTTGTACAGGCTGTATCTCCGAAAGTATAAGGAATCAGGAGCTGAATTTGGAACCCAACATACCTTGATCTATCTACTAAATACCCTCCAAGCGGTTCCTTCTGAAATGTTGTAGAAAAGAAGTTATAGCAAAAATTACACGGTGTCTCAGATGTAGCAGCGAAACCCCAAGACCTTGAGCTCTGATAGCATATGTTAAGAACCAAACATCAATATAGCATGGAAAAACCTCAGGAAAAGTACTCAATGCCTTGAAACAGAGATAATTTTAGATAATAAGCCTCTTCGAGGGGGCAACCTCCTTTTACCCCACTTAAATGTTCAAGTATAAGATGATTCAAAATGAAAATGTCTCCTTGGTATATATAGGAGACTAGGAGGTATAATTACAACTAATGGCCTAAAGCCGACATAAATAAAATAAAATTACTAATATAATATGCCCCAATTAAGGGGTAATGAGCCAACATTAGGGCTTAACATCCAAATCAACGGCTATGGCTTATTTTATGATCCAGGCTTCGAGAGTTTCAACTCTCAAGCCCTTCTTTCCTCCATATGTCAATATTCCGGAGTTGAAAATCCACTGACCCGTGTCACTTTTCTTGATCAACGGTCGAGATCTGCTTCACTACTCCGAGCTTCGACGATTTCAATTCTCAACCTTCACGCTCTCCCAAAATGCTTTTAGCCAGAGTCCACAGATTCCTTCCACATGTCCTCCAAAAATCAACGACTCTAGTCTACTTCAGTACTTTGACACTTTCTACCAATACCAAATCGATGACCCTTAGAACCCTTCTCTATCAACAATCGATATTCACTTTAGCACTTCGATGCTTTCACTCTCTGCTTTCCTATGAAGTATTTTGTACCCGAAGTTCACGATCTGTTGATGTGTGTCCTCCTACAGATCAATGGTCCTCATCTCCTTCGGATCTTCAGGCTTCGGGTATTTCAAATATCAACTTCACTTCCTTCACTATCTCATGGAGTGATTTTCCTCGAACTGCACAGATTTTTGCCACGCGTCCTTCTGGAAATCGACAACCTGGATCTTCTTCAACCCTTAGGTCTTCGATGTTTGGGACTTCAAGACTTTAGGCTAATCGTTGCTCCATTTGCCTTCAGAGTGATCACCTGTTGATTAAGTTATAAGTGGTGGAGACCGCTTTCTATCGGTTAATACTTCCACTTACACTATCCTTCCACTATAGTAAATCGACGGTTGAGAATGCTCCTGAAGTGATCTTCAGATCGAAAGTTTTGTGTCCACTTTGGGACTTTGGGAAAGTGTTGGTGGTAAAAATCCTGAAGTAAAACTCCCGAAGTGACGTTACTTACTTACGTCACTTGATGATGCGTCACAATATAAGTAGCTACCACATGTCACTTAGATTCATGATTTGCACGTACCTGAAATGCCGATTCAACTTGACACTTGTCATTTTGTGATTACGCCACATGTCCTTGCACATGTCATCTTCCAACTTGGTCTACCACATGTCCTTGTAGACGTGGTCTACTGACATGGTTCTTCTTGATCTAAGGATCATCACATTTTCTCCAGATTCGATGGTCCTTATTCATTTCAGATTTCAGGCTTCGGGTAATTCGACTTTCAAGTTGCCAATTCTCTCGAAGTGAGATTCCCCAAACAATAACCTCCTCACAAATTTTGACATGAACCAAATGTTGTTCATTGATAATTTTCTTAGATCAATGGCTTGATCTATCTTTGGTGCTTCTCTTCTAGCTTATCTTGTCCTTCCACTTAGAATGATCCAACGGTTGTTGGGTATTCGGTTGAAGGTCCTTTGGATCGGTGATCCAACGACCACTATAGCTCTTCCTCCTGATCTTTCTCGCCTTCTACGCCGCCTTCTATTCTTTCCATCGATGAAAATCACACTCTTCCTATAAACATGCCAACAATATCCCCCTTTGGCATTGATGGCAACCATGAAAGGCTGCACTATTCTTCTTATACCTCCAACTGTAGCATCCAGACACCACCTCTTCTCCCCATTTGACATCAATGTCAAAGAAAACATGCTCCCCCTGAGTTGTTGCAGTACTTTTTGGAGGTATCAGATATTCAACCAAGACATACTCCCCCTAACAGGATGGACTCTCTTAGGTGAGAGAAGGGATGACACCCAGCTTTTGATGAAGATATTAAAATGGTGTCATGGATAGGGGTTTAGTAAAGATGTCTGCAATTTGTTCTGTGGTTGGAATATAATGTAGCTAAACAAATCTTTTTGTAACTTATTCTTTGAGAAAATGATATTTTATCGGTATATGCTTACTATTTGAATGAAGAACAGGATTCTTGGAGACACTAATGGCACTGGGGTTATCACAGTGAAGTGGAATTGGATCAGTATAAGTTACCTTCAAATTTGCAAGAGTTTGTATCATCCATAAAATATGAGTGCAACAAATAGCAACAACAATGTACTCTGCCTCTGTAGTTGATGATGAAATAGATGACTGCTTCTTACTAAGCCATGGTACTAACGAATCACCTAAGAAGAATGCACCTCCAGTGGTGCTCTTTCTCTCATCCAAACAATTTTCCCAATCAACATCTAAATATGCAGTTAATTGAAAATTCTGATTTCTAGGATACCAAAGACCATAAGTCAGTGTACCCTTCAAATATTTGAGTATCCTCTTGACAGCTGCTAAATGACTTTGTTTAGGAGAAGACTGATAATGACCTACCATTCCAACAACTTGCATTATATCAGGACGAGATGCTGTGATGCACAAAAGACTGCCTATCATTGATCGATATGTTCTTTGATCAACATCAGGTGAAATATCATCTTTACTGAGCATGAAACCAACCACCATAGGTGTAATAACTTGTGTAGAATCTTCCATTTTCAACATTTTCAACATTTTTCTTAGATATTTCTCCTGAGAAATAAATATTCCTTCAGACCTCTGAGTAATTCGTAGACCAAGAAAAAATGATAGTTCCCCTATCATAGACATTTCAAATTCAGACTGCATGACAGAAGCGAACCATTGTACCAATGAAGCATTATTACTTTCGAAGATGATGTCATCTACATAGACCAACACAATGAGCAGATAATTGTCCTCTGTTTTGATATATAGGTTGTAGTCAACTATTCCTCTCTTGGACCCTTTTTCTAGAAGATACTTATCTAATTTGTAATACCAGGCACGAGAAACTTGTTTCAACACATATAAGGCTTTCTTTATCTTGTAGAAAAATTCAGGGTTATCTGACAGTTAGAAACCTTTTGTTTTTTCCATATAGACTTATTATTTTATATATCCATTTGGAAAATCTAACTTGACATCCATTTAATAGACACGTGCATAGACAAGAAACATTCTAATGGCTTTCAATCTTGCCATTGGTGCAAAGGTTTCATCAAAATATTGTCCTTCAATCTGTGCATAGCCCTTACAAACCGATATTTCTTTGTTCCTGACAACTTCTCCCTTCTCATTCAATTTATTCTTAAAGACCCATTTGGAACCTATGACATTTTTACCTTCAGGTCTAGGAACCATCTCCCAAGTATTATTTTTCTCAATCTGGTCAAGTTCATCATTCATGGATTTAACCTAATGGTCATCTTCACTGGCTGCATTAAAGTCTTTAGGTTCAAGCAAAGACAGAAAGGCAATCTGAGATTGTTTTGAGACATTACTCAACTACTTTCTTGTCCGAACTCCTTGGTTTATATGACCAACTATCTAATGTTCAGGACAATTCTTCCTAATAAATCTGGAGGGTGTCTTTGTCCTGATCTCTTGGTTTGAGTCCTACAGAGTATTTGTATCTAACTCAGAGTCTTCTCCTTCTGATTCTTGGACCTGTTCATCTTTATCTTCATCTATGTCCTCTATAGCAGACTCAATATTGCTCACCTCTCTTACTGGGACTCCTTAATCAACCTTTAAATCAATGCAATCAACTAATTTATACAATCTTTTATTAAATCATCTATATCCTTTACTATTGGTAGCATTTTTGCACCTCTTTTGTCACCTGAATGAGAAAAATAGAGGTGCTTACAAGCTTAGTTGGTTCAGCTAAGCAAGACACTAGTGAAGGAAAGGGTTAGAAGAATAAACATAAAAGACTAAGCTAAGAATTAAACTAAACTAAATAACAACTAAAGGAAATAACAACTAAACTATTAAGCATAAGGACATAAGAAAAAGAAATAAACAAGACTCATGTCACCAATGGAAAGGATTATATTAGTGAAAAGAAAACATCGAGAAGAAAGAGGACTTTAGGTCCCTTCTTCCTCCAAGGGAGGGCTCTTGGACCCCCAAAATTGAGCTCTTCTTACAACTTTGAAACTTGAAAGAAATGGTGAAAGAATCCCAAGCTAACCCACTCAAAAGGTGATGTGGATTGCCCAAATGGAATGGTGCTAGTATGCTCTTGATGAGAAAAGAGGATTCCCCAAGAGAATAACAACAACATAACCTTGCAAATGAATTCCTTGAAGATGTAGGGCACCCATGGCCTTGTTTTATAGCACCACTTTGACGTATTGTGAAACCAACTTTTAGTGTGAAAAGAGGTTGTTTAGGGCACCTTTAGGTCTTTGAAAGCTAAACCAGAAGTGGGTGGGAGGTTGAAAAATCTCATAAATGTTTCGTTCTTAGGTGTGCGCGGCTTTTAGCGACCACAGTCGCATCATGCACATGTGCTATTTTTCTGCGTTTCTGGATGGCGCATGTGCATTCACGCCCTATGTAGTCATAGAGCATCTTGATTTTATAACTGGTTGTATAGTTTTGGACCTTTTGAGAATGATTTTTTGGTAATTTTGATCCATGGGTGGAGTCATAGCTATTTGAAGATGTTGGATTCCTGTAACTGTTTGTGGATGAAATTTTAGTGATAACAGATGCCCCCTGATGGATGAGGTTAGGAGCATACAAATAGCTGAAATTCATCAATGTGTCTTCTACTGAGAGTACCGTCGTAAGAAAGAGCGATAGTGAGAGTATCAAGAGTGACCTGTTGGAGGGAGAAGGGAACCTATAGGTTCCAACCTTCCACAAGGTGTGTAAAATAAATTGTGTACAAATGATGTGAGCATGCCCCATGCTCGTGTCATGTAACTAAAAAAAAAGGTGTTGTACAGTAACTGAAACTATGTGTTGATGTAGACAACTGCAGCACCCTCGGGGGCGGTTGTGATAAAGGCAGAGGACAATTATGAGGAGGAACATACTCTGAACAGTAGGCAATGACACCTATAATAAGTATCACGAATTATGTAGGCATTGATAGCCCAACCAAGTTCATAGGTCTTCGGAAAATATAAGAAACAACTGCAATAGTCGCAAAGTAAAACCCACCGTAACATGAGAAAGTGTTGAAGTCGAATGTTATGGGGGTCAACGAGAGCAGGGAGTAATTATGGGTCTCCCTATGTCGTCCGAGACTTTTCATTGGAAAGGTAATGAGAGTCAAGATACTATCACCCTTCTGCAAACTGTGTTGATGTCGACAAAAAGGGAGACACGACTCCAAGAAGCAAAGGGCTTCATGAAATATACTAGGTGAGGTTACGAACTGAGGAGGTAAATGGACGAAGTCAAGATGCATGGAGATGCAAGACTACGCTTGGTTGGGTATATATGCGAAGTATAAGTGGTTGCAACCATTATGTTATCACCCTATAAATTATAGGATCAACTGGTGACTGGGATATTATCTGTCTCTAGTATTTTTTGTTGACAAATGATTTTTCATTCTGCAAATAATTTGAAAAGAAAAAGAAAAAGAAAAGAAAAGAGGGCATAAAAGAATTTCAATAAAATCCCCATGCAATAATAATAACTTGGTCCATACCTTTCAAGCATGGCCAAGTTCTTTTTAAACTGATGTTGATAGGGTAGTGAATGAGTTTGGCTAAACAGTTTAATCTTAGCCAAAGTGTCTAGGTTAGATTAGTGAATAAATCTGGCCAAACTGTCTAATCTTGGTCAGATAACCCTAGGGTAGAGTAATTTTTTAACCCAACAGTCTAATCTGGGTTAATTATCATAGGACGCTAGGTTAGAATGTAGGCTAGTTTCTTTATTGCTTTATATCAATAAGAACCAGTTTGGTGATCAATGTTGCACCATGTTTCAGATGTTTAAAAATGGTGTTGGTCAAGCTCCATGGTGGTGTCTACTTGAAAAACCTTGGAAAAACCCATAAAATGCATTTATCCTAAGTTCTCCCTGGCACATGTGTTTTCTGCTCCCCACTTATGCTCCTTGCACATATCAATGGTCCTGATCGTGGCGCCCAGATCTACGGTGGAAATATTTTTCCGGACCCCCCTGACCATTCTACCTTTAACAGAGGGGGGGGGGGGTCTGGAATTGCTGATAAGACCTGCATGCATCTGGATGGCCCAGGATCAAGCGCACAGATCTATGGTCAGCATTGGATTCTGGACCCCCCCCGTCCGTTCTGCCTTTAATGGAGGGGGAGTTCAGAATGAGTGATAAAAAGTGTGCAAAGATCTACGGCCATGAAACAAGCGCTCAAATCAATGGCTCAAAATGTTTTTTGGACCCCCCCGAATGATCTGCTTTTAACCAGGGGGGGGGGGGTCCAGAATGGAATCTTCTCTTTGGCGGGCCCCTCTTTATACGTGGCATCAATTCAATGGTCCCGAGTTCCATCACCACCTACTGTCTGACATGTATTCATCACATCTTGATGTCACTATCCACCTTTCTGAAAAGGGTCACGTCCCATAAAATTTTGTTAGTCTTTTCCCCTCAATCGCTCGCGGCAAGCCCCATCACCATGACTTTTATCCCAATCTATCACTGCCACGTCACCTGTCCATATTCCCTTAGTTACTTTCACCTACCATCTCACATCCTAGATGATCCGTTGGCCATTTATTACTGGATAACCTATCCGTTATCCAGCTGACTTGTCTCCCATGCCCAACGGACACCCATTTACTCAAAACTACCCTCATTCTCCCTTTTCTCACCATTTACCACTCATTGCACCAGAGAGTTTTTTACACCATTGACTCCTCCGGTATAGTCAGTTTCCCTCATCCACAGTCAGTCGCCCCCACTAACATTGTTTGTTTTGCAAGTACTATTGTAGAAATGGCGCCAAAGTCCAAAAAAGCAGAAGGAGAGGAGAATCTGTTTCTCCCACCTCCTATTGACCTTGATAGGATCCCACTGGTCGACAAAGACCAATTAATCGCAGATACAAAGTGCAATTTTTATTTCGCAGACCTTCAATCTTGGCTCAAGGAAGTCTTCCTAGACCAGAGTGATGAAATCGAACTCTGGGAGTCCAATTTACCCCTTTACCTCTTCCCTCAAATTCACCCTTTCCCAGAATTCACCCTCAAGTGCCAAGCCCACTACATTCCCGAGAAAAGAACCATCGTCTCCTTGTACAGAGAGATTCTTTTCCTCATCACGCCTGAATCCATAGACTAGATGATGCAAATCCCTCGAGCTGACTCTGCGTCACCCTTCAATATGGAAATTCTTACAGAGTTATACCAGAAAATGACATTCCCCCAAAGAGCTCAAATATTCGAGCTTTTCCTTCCCCCATCCACTCAATTCCCCTCCACAAATCCTCCTTACCCTTCTTCCATGTTCTTGACTAAAGGGAACTAGATCATCTCATCCCTTTGTGCTTTTTTAGGATACTATTCCGATCAGTGGGTAGATGAACCCATTCTGGGCTTTCTATCCATCTTCTCTACTGATGAAAAGCCCACCACCCAGTTTGATTTCAACACTTTTATGGCGGACAATATTCACGAACAATTCGTGAACTTCGCCACGGAAGGGATTTTCAGATACTCGTCCATATTAGCATACTTGTTTGTCTTCTTCCAGGCAAAAAAATTTGGCTTTCCCATGCAGAAGATGGATGGAGATGGTAGACCTCAGGCAGTGACAACATGGACCTCCTTGCTCAAACACAACTCCATTGATTTCAGTTTCAAGGAGCTCATTGATAAATTCTACCACCCTGTGGTAAGTATGCTAAGTGGCAGGCCCGAGCCTCGGATAAATGATGAAGTTCAGAGGATCCTGCACCTCTCGAACCAAACAAAGACAGGTGATTGGTATTTGTACCAGGATTACACCGAGATCAGAGTATATGGGTGCGAGTTGGCACCGTATAAGCTGCCCAAGTATCTGCCTGTCATGATTTTTTCTTTGGAATATATAAGGCAGATAATAAATTCAGATGATATCCACTTTGTGTCATTGAAGAAAAAGCAACAGCTTAGAATAAAGGAGTTAATTGGCTCCTTCATCTGTAATAACCGTGGCGCTGGGGAAGAAGAAGACAGGATGTTAAGGGAAATGAATTTCTTCATGAGCTTCCCATGGCATTACTATCCATGTGGGATCATCTTAGAGATGAGCCTGAAGAACAAAAACATCCCATATGTTCATGAGTCCAGGCCTGAAATTGAGAAGTTCGCAAATCAGACAGCCTGGGATCCTAACACATTGGTCGAAGTAGAACAGTAGAATCCCCCGGCCACGGTGTCACAAACAACCATGCCACAAGTCCCTAAACAGAAAAGTCCTAGGCAATAGTTATCTCCACCTGTCACGGAGGTATCTTCCGAAGAGTTCCAGCTGCATACTAAGAGGCCTAAGACTATGCCAGTTCCTGGCCCGACTGGAGAAAAAGAAGCCCCATCTACAACAGTGACCAAGGTTGATAGGCCACCCTTCGGTTCGAGCCTCCATAAGGTCATAACCTCAGCAGTGCCGAGAAAATCTACAGATTCTCCATTGACCACCCATCCAGGCAAGGTGGGACCGAAGCTGAGTATCTTCGAAAAGTATGAGCTGATCAAGAAAAGGAACCAGACCCTGACCAGTAGCACTTGCACCCAGTTCTGGAAGCAGACGTCGACAACGCAACATATGATGTTGTCAACATTTGACACCGAGAAGGGAAAAATGCATATGGCATTCCTCCAGGCACAGGTACCAGATCCAAAGGTGATCACTGACTACAAGAGGGCCACCTTCGAATTCCAGACGAAGGACGTGCATCCGGTCGATCAGATGGATCTGCACAAGTAGATAGGGGAAATGGTCTTTTACATGTTGGCGGATGCTTCCACTTCTGCATCCAAACTACAAGTGTCCCTGAACAATGTTCAAACACAACTCAAGTTGGAGAAGCTATTGTCCTTTGCCAAGGACAATAAGATCAAGACTTTGGAGGAGTTGGTTCTCAAGATTGGTTACGATCCTTCAAACGTGAAAGAAACTAAGGAAATGATAAAGAAGAATAATGTTGACATAGCATACTTGAGGAAACAAATGAAGCTCCCACCCACAGAGGATTCATAGGCGAAGGAGATAGCAGAGAAAGAAGGAGAGAAAGATGAAATGCTCAAGCTACTCATGGAGCAGAATGCACAGCTAAAAGAAATGGAAGCTGAGATGGAGAATCTAGTAAAAGAGAAAGAGTAGCTGAAGCTGATGGAAGTCATTCCATTGAGTGCCATTCCAATTTCGGGAGTGAGTACAACATCAGTGACAAAAGTCCCATCTGCTACTCCATTGACATCCCTATAGAAGACAGCCAACCTGGCTAAGTCTATGCAGAAGATGAACCTTCAGGAAACAGAGATCAGTAGGCTAAAAAAGGAGATTGAGAACCTTCAGGAACTCAAATCTTCCTTCCAGACCAGCCTCTCCAAGGAAAATTAGGTAACCGATCAGCTCAAGTAGGAGTTACAACAAATCCGGAAGCAGACAATGGCAGGAAAGACTTTGGCCGAGGTTAAAGAAAGTTAATGGAAAAACATCACCAAGTCCATGAACAAGATATGGCCTATGATACATATTGTGTTTGAGCATAACGAATTGGTACAGAGAAGCAAATAGGCCATCGAGAAGATCGTATCATAATTGGGAGAGATGCCAACACAGGTGAACGAAATCATCAAGTTCTTAAATTCTAAAACCAGGGAAGAAATAGAAGAGCTGAAAATTGAAGACAGAACAGAGACCATCCTTGAGGTCAAAAGAGTTTTGACCAAGAGAGGATTAATGCTTCAGCTGGAAGAAAAGGTTCAGACCATGGACCTAGGGGTACAAATATTCTTTAGTAAGATTGAGGCTCTCCAGAAGAAAGGTCTTCCTGGTCTGAAGGTAATCAATGATAAATTGATGACACTCCCAGACTACAAGAAGAGATTGGCTGATGTGGCTAAGGACAGTTCAAAGTTTGCTGGAATTCAAGGGAACATCACTGGCAAGGCATTCCTAGATGCCCTTCAGTGGGACATTAGTATCCAACATGAGATTCGATACATCTTCCTCAGCAAGCCTACCTTTGCCAAGTACATAGAAGTGGATGAAGTGTATCGAAGGCTACTCAAAGTCAACGTGCCCAGTCATCTCCGATGGGAGGAACTCTATGATCTGATCAAGTAGCAGATGAGCTGTCCCAGTCCAATCAGTTGTCCAGTCAGATGAGGTCGAGCAGAGGCTTCATCAACAGTCCACCCAGAAATCAGCATGCAGTTACACCACATCATCAAGTAGTTCCTAGATTTAGGAAATTTGTTAAGTTAGTTAAGCTAAAAATAGATTTAGCACGTCCTGGTCATTAATGACATGATCGTTTTTAATTTGAGTTATAAATACATCACCTTTCGAAGTATTGGAGGTTGTTGATATTCACACCCTGAAGCTATTAGACTGTAATATTTT
The DNA here is from genome assembly GCA_009831015.1 of Picea engelmannii. NCBI lineage: Eukaryota > Viridiplantae > Streptophyta > Pinopsida > Pinales > Pinaceae > Picea > Picea engelmannii. The sequence continues at coordinate 78,597 of ML821168.1, forward strand.
TGAAGAGATCTTCCATTAATAAAGAGACACTTTTACAGGATTCTTGCATGTATTCACTAGTGATGTTTTTCTCTCTAAGTTGAATGTTATTCTCACTTTGCAATCATATTTTTTTTCTGAATCTAATCTTTAGAAGTAACGAAAGTAGTAGGATTTATCTCGTATACCCTGCTTTTGACTCGAAAGATTTTTGTGTTTTATCTTCTGGTGTTTTCAATAAAGAAATTATTAACTGCTTCTTTGTTGAAATTATCTTTCTCACCGTTTCGGCTATTCATCATTTTTGCTACTAAAGAATCCAGTGATTATATTATCTCGCCCTGTGAAAGTTTTCCTTTGCATTTCTGGTTCGGATTTCACATTTTATTTAAAACACAGACCCCATAGCCCAATGGATGTGTAGTCTGTCTCAACCAACTCAACAAACACTATAACAACAAAAACTGACCTATTTATTTACCTAGCCTAATATTTAAAATTTGAAACATAGCTAAATCATACAGAGAGATCCCTCTCTGAAGTTGGAAGGGCTAGATCCCAGCTTCAAAAGCGGTTGGATAAAGTTACATTTTGTGGATTTCTTCTGTTGTCAACCTCTAGGAAATTTACAGAGTGCTAACATAGTGGCGACAGTACTGGGGAAGAACATAAAGTTTATAACTTCACGTTTTCTTTCCCTAAAAAGAAAGTATGTTCATGAAAGATTGAAAATTTGAGAAGAAAGTAATGTTTAGAGGTTGATTAAAATTTGTACATATTATTTTCGGACTCATAAAACTAAAAAGTATATATATAAAAAATCAAAAAGAAATCTGGCTCCCAAGAATTTTTTCACTCAATCTCATCTAGACCTGGAACCTGTGATAGTGACAGATAACCCAGAATAGTTGCTCAGGAAAAGGATCGTAGCCGAAGGCTCTATGAGTCATACTCCCTTGCATAAGTCCCTTTCCTTTCTAGGGGAACCTGTTACCTTTCAAAATCCTGACTTTGACACCTTTTCCCAACAAAGCCTTGTTAGAACACAGTCCGATAGTTTTGTGATTGGAATCATTTTTGACCCAATCATTTTGCAACCCCGAACCCCTGAAGTTCTGTCTCCCATGGCTAAACCACAAACCACTCCCTCAGTGATATCCAGTCCCTCCTCGTCCTTGTCTCCAGCCACAACCTCGTTGATCATCCAGTTTGTTATCCCACCTCCTCCACACGTCATGGAAACTAGATATGCTCCCTTGGTGTTGGTTGTGCCTCTTCATGCCATGCCCCAAGACTATCAAATGAGACTTCCACATTTCTATACAATAGGACCTTTGAGTTCACAACAACACGTTGATAAAATGAATGATTATTTTGATCTACATGAAGTAGATGAGGCTGACGTTCAAATGAGATTGTTTGCCCAAAGTTTGATAGGTGACATTAAAAAATGGTATAAAGGTTTACGTGTTGCCTCCATCCTTGACCTTACCACATTCCAAAGGAGTTTTCTAGACATATGGGAGGTAAATAAAAACCCTCTCCAAATATTGTCAGAATACAAAAGTATTAGAAGAAATCAAGGTGAGACAGTACAAGGTTACTACACTCATTTCAATAACCTGCACAACGCAATCCTAGCTGAAATCAAACCTCCACAGGGTTTGGCATTGATAAAATTCCCTGATGGTTTTGAAACTGACATGTCATATAAACTAAGGGAGAGAAATTCTAGCACCCTGGAAGACATGCAGAAAAGTGCAATAAGTGTGGAAGCCAATTTGTTGGCGAAAAGGGCACGTCAGAGGTCAGAGAGGAGAGTCACAATTAAAGAGGAACCTTCCACATCAACCTCATATTCCAAATTGGATTCTTTGGCCAGAGCAATGGAAAGAATGATGGAAAGACTTACTGTGTCGGAAAGAAATCCCCAAAGAGACAACCCACTTGCTCCTCAGGTTAGGAATCCTAACTTCAGGAGAAACCCTCCTCAAATCAGACAGAGAGATCCTAGGGATCAAAGAGAGAAGAGAGGTCCAGATCACCAGATCAGACCTCCCCTATAAGAAAATTATGTTGATGAAGGGGAGGAATTGATTGAGGAACCAGAGGATACTCACATAAATCTCATGGGCATTCACGATAACGAAGCTATTTTCCTTATCCAAGAAGAGAAAGAACTTTTTCTTCTCAATCAAACAAAAGTAAGTGAAGAAGTTGAAGATGCAGAATAGCAGGCATTCAAAAATTCCATTTTGGAAGTACACAGGCAGTATAATCTGCGGAGTAAAAAGACAGAAGGGATTTCTCCAAAAAAAACAATTGAAACGAAGAAGGTGACTGAAACCAAGAAGGCCTCTGGGCCATCTGCCGAGAAGATTCTTGAAAAGAGCACTGCCGAAGTTCCCGTGAAAAAAAGCCTTACTATTCTGAAAAGATCGTCACAGCTCGAGGTTTCACCTACTAATCCAACAAATAATTCTGGCCAGAAGGATATGGTGGACAAACCAGAATTGATGAGACAAGGCAGAGCTCCTACACCTTTCAACCTTGAGGGGGAACTAGCCAAAGTAAAAATTCCCATTCCACTTTCCGATTTGATGAAAAAATATGTTTATCGCTCACAGGTGATTAAAGCACTAACCATTGAACCTGACATAGGCACGAAGGCCTTAACCATTGGATCAAAAAATCATTCAGATATCGTCAACCTTACAGATGATCAACATGAACTTATGTTCGGACCTGAAGTAGATGGTTGAGACGACAATGGTGGTGTCACTCCCTTTTACATCAGTTTAAACATACATGACCTGATCTTGCATAACGCTATGCTAGATTCGGGTGCTTCCCACAATCTGATGCCTAAAGCAGTGATGGAGAAACTGGGACTGGAGGTCACCAGACCTTACAAGGATTTACACTCATTTGACTCCAGTAAAGTAAGATGTATTTGTTTGATCAAGGACTTATGTATCACCTTGGTTCAGATTCCTGCAAAGAGCATGGTAATGGATGTGGTAGTTGTAGACATCCCTCCGAAGGATGGAATGTTGCTATCCCAGTCTTGGGGGGCTAAGTTGAAAGGTACCCTGCAACTAGATATGTCTTATGCCACTATCCCAGTTTTCGAGCAACAAAGAAGGCTATACAGAGAAACCTTGATGAAATACATGGTCAGTAGCCAAGAAAAACTGCACAACTATCCTCTTTACTCCATGCATTCTGACTTGGATTCTTTTATCCTATATAATGATGGTGTCACAGAAGAGAAAAACCCTCAGCTGGCAAAAGATACGTCTAGTCAGGATGAAGGCCAAGAAACCATTGAGGTAGCAAGGATGAAAAATGTGATAACTGAAGAATTACCGACAGATTTCTAGAGCATGGATTCTGATGGAGCAGTAAGAAAAGAAGGTGACGGAGCAGGAGTTTGGCTGCATAATCACATAAATAGGTATTCAGAAAACCATTCTTACAAATTAAATTTCCAATGCACTAACAATATTGCCGAGTATGAAGCCTTGATGCTCGGTTTGAAGCTTTTGAAAAGACTTGGTGCTAAACAGATTATGGTAAGAGGTGATTCTGAGTTGATAATCAAGCAAATCAAAGGTGAGTATGATGCAAAACACCCACGTCTTAGAGCTTATAGGAATGTTGTTCTTGATTCCCTTAGATGTTTCATTGAATTTGACTTGCAGGTAATTCCGAGGGGACAAAACATTTTGGCGGATGGATTGGCTACGTCAGCAGCCACATGTAAGATTCCTTTCTGCTCGTCTCGCCCATACATGGTAGAGGTGAAATGCAGACCAACCATTCTCGACAATATCAGGTACTGGCAAGTGTTTGGTAATGATGATCAAATCGAAAACTTCTTGTAGTGTAAAAATGATTTTGAATGTACAAATATAGATTTAGAGAACGAGGATGAAAATGTAAATAGATTTGATTTTGAAATTGATAGCGTAAATAGCATAGATTCAGGAGAATTAGGCGATGATGAAATGTATGCCGATATTTTAAATTTGAAAAGTAATGTTTTGCCTAGGGGTCTAGTTCCTTTAGAGGACTTGTTTGATTTTAACGACGTAGCCAAAAAAGCGAAAATTGAATCCAATGGACAAGAGGTAGAGGACTGTAATATAGGGACAGAAGAGAAACCCAGGATGGTCAAATTGTCTAAATCATTAACCCCTGAGTAGAAACTCAAATACATTGAGATGTTCAAAGAATATTCGGATGTCTTTGCCTGGGGTTATGAGGATTTGAAGGCTTATGATACTAGCATCATACAACACAAGATTCCAGTAAAAGAAGACCAAAAACCATTCAGACAGAAACTCACGAGGATAAATCCCAAGTTACTCCCTCTGATAGAAAAGGAAATCAAAAAAATGTACGATGCCAAAATCATAGTCCCATTGCATTTTTCCAAATGGGTCTCTAATTTGGTCCCTACATGTAAGAAATCCAGGGAGATTAGGCTTTGCATAGATTCCTGAAATCTAAATAAGGTCTCCCTGAAGGACAATTACCCCTTTCCCAAAATGGACCATATCCTACAAAGGGTGGTCGGATCCAGTCGAATCTCTTTATTGGACGGGTTCTCGGGTTATAATCAGGTCCTAGTTCACCCAGATGACCAAGACAGAACCTCTTTCACCACACCATGGGGCACTTTCATGTATGTGAAAATGCCTTTTGGTTTGATGAACGCTGGAGCCACTTTCCAGAGAGCGATGGATATCACCTTTGTGGAAGAATCAGGTAAGTTTATTGTCATCTATTTGGATGATGTAACTGTGTTTTCTCGATCTGATGATGAACACCTATGACACCTCAGACGAGTCTTCGAGAAATGTAGAAGGTTTGGGATTTCTTTAAATCCTAAGAATAACCTTTTCAGACTAGAGGAAGGAAAATTGCTAGGACACATCATATCCAAGGACGGAATCAAAATAGACCCTAGCAAAATCGAGGCCATACAAAAATTAGAACACCTAAGAAACATCAAAGAATTACAATCTTTTATCGGGAGAATAAACTTTCTACGAATATTCATTCCCAATCTGGTAGAGCTCCTCAGAAACATTACAAATATGCTAAAAAAGGATGTGAAAATAAAATAGGACTCTTAGTCCAAACAGTCTTTCGAACAAGTCAAACGAGCACTCACAGAGGCCCCTATCTTGATCAGTCCTAATTTTACTAAGGATTTCTATATTTTCTCTTTTGCTTCCAAACATACTATAGCAGCGGTATTACTACAAAAGAACAACGAAGGGTATGAACAACCCATAGCTTTCTTTAGCAAAGCGTTAAGAGACGCTGCTCTGAATTACAAGATAATGGAGAAACAAGCTTTTGCCTTGGTAAAAGCTATAAAATATTTTAGGGTCTACATTCTCCATTCCCATACCATTGCATATGTTCCAAATGCGGTAGTAAAAGACATTTTGACCCAGGACAATCCGAATGGAAGAAGGGGAAAATGGATTGTTGTCATTTTAGAATACAACATAGAGATTAAGCCTATGAAACTAATCAAAGGTCAAGGCCTTGCTAAATTAATGGCTGAATCTAATTTCCATGCTCTTGACATTAATTTTTTAGCTGCAGCAGATGAACGGGGCGATATGGCGACTCCAAGCGTGAGAGAGGTATTTCTCAACTCTCCATGGTACGCAGACCTTATATTCATTTTGCAAAATTTACAAGCTCCCCCTGGTTTGACTAAGACTAAAGCTAGATTTTTTAAGTTGAAATCCTTAAAATTCTGTATTCTAGAAGGCAATCTGTATTGGAAAGATCCTGGAGGTATTCTATTAAATTGTTTATTGAAATATGAAGCTGACAAAGTGTTACAAGAATTTCATGTAGGAGAATGTGGTGGCCATCTGAACTGGAAAGTCACAGCCAATAAAATCCTCAGAGTTGGTTTCTATTAGCCCACCCTATTCGTCGATGTGCATCATAAAGTGACTGCGTTTCATCAATGTCAACTGTTTGAAGGCAAAAGGAAACTCCTCCCTCTACCTTTGAAACCGATCTCAGTTGAAGCCCCTTTCCAGCAATGGGGATTGGACTTCATTGGAGAAATACACCCCCTTTCCTCAGGCCAACACAGGTGGATTCTCACTGCGACTGATTATTTTACCAAATGGATCGAAGTGGTACCAAGTAGGCAAGCCATTGACTCTATTATTATCAAATTCCTTGAAAATAATATCTTGTCTCACTTTGGATGTCCTAGAAAGATTATAACTGATAATGCAACTGCTTTTCAGTCAAAGAAACTCATAGATTTCTGCAACCAGTATCACATTGGTTTGGGACATTCCACATCTTACTACCCTCAGGGGAATGGGCTGGCGGAATATTCAAAGAAAACGTTGCAGGAAAACAAGAAATCATGGCATAACAAGTTGGTGTTCGCATTGTGGGCTAACAGACTAACCACCAAAAGGTTAATTGGTATGTCATCATACCAGTTGGTCTATGGCACTAAAGAAGTTTTCCCCACTTCCTTAGGAGTCCATGTCATGAAGTTGATTCAAGAGGTACAAGCCGAGCCAAATGACTCACAGAGAAGGATCAACCAGATGATCCATTTGCAGCAGTCTAGGGAAGACGTTTTCAACAAGACTCAGGTAATCCAAGAAAGCATCAAGAAGATTTTTGACAAAAGAACCAAGGAAGATGATTTTGAGCTAGGATATTTGGTGCGGAGATGGGACGCCAGAAATGAAGACAAGGGAAAGCATGGAAAATTTGACAGTCTGTGGAGAGTACCATACAGGATTCAATCATTAAGGGGAAACAACGCTTTCTTGCTAAACAACGCTGATGGGACAGATCTGCCAGGAGGACCTGTAAATGAAAGAATGATGAAGAATTATGTGCCACTTTAGTAGAGACTCGAGTTTCACTCACCATTGTACATACCATTTTTATTTTTCACCTGAATTTTCTAAGTGAATAACATTAGTTAGTTGGTTGAAGCTTGAAGAGAAGGCCCTAAGATGTTGACCACTGTTCTTCCAATTTTTGAGAATAAAACCAATCAATCAACGAAGCCTACGAGGCAAAAAATTTCAGAATGACAAGAACCAGGATTCTTGGCACTTCACAGGGAAAGTACCATCCCCAGGTGGAGCCGCTATTATCACCCTATAAGTTATAGGATCAACTGGTGACTGGGATATTATCTGTCTCTAGTATTTTTTGTTGACAAATGATTTTTCATTCTTCAAATAATTTGAAAAGAAAAAGAAAAAGAAAAGAAAAAGAAAAAGAAAAGAAAAAGAAAAAGAAAAAGAAAAGAAAAGAAAAGAAAAAGAAAGAAAAGAAAAAATAAAAAGAAAAGAAAAGAGGGCATAAAAGAATTTCAATAAAATCCCCATGCAATAATAGTAACTTGGTCCATACCTTTCAAGCATGGCCAAGTTCTTTTTAAATTGATGTTGATAGGGTAGTGAATGAGTTTGGCTAAACAATTTAATCTTAACCAAAGTTTCTAGGTTATATTAGTGAATAAATCTGGCCAGACTGTCTAATCTTGGTCAGATAGCCCCAGGGTAGAGTAATTTTTTAACCCAACAGTCTAATCTGGGTTAATTGTCATAGGACGCTAGGTTAGAATGTAGGCTAGTTGATTTATTTCTTTATTTCAATAAGAACCAGTTTGATGATCAATGTTGCACCATGTTTCAGATGTTTAAAAATGGTGTTGGTCAAGATCCATGGTGGTGTCTACTTGAAAAACCTTGAAAAAACCCATAAAATGAATTTATCCTAAGTTCTCCCCGGTGCATGTGTTTTCCGCTCCCCACTTATGCTCCTTGCACATATCAATGGTCCTCATCGTGGCACCCAGATCTATGATGAAAATATTTTTTCGGACCCCCCCGACCGTTCTACCTTTAATGGGGGGGCGAAATTACTGATAAGACCCACGCGCATCTGGACGAACCAGGATCGAGCGTGCAGATCTATGGTCAACATTGGATTACGAACCCCCTCATCCATTTTGCCTTTAATGGAGGGGGGGGGGTCCGGAATGAGTGATAAAAAGCATGCAAAGATCTGCGGCCATGAAACAAGCGCTCAAATCAATGGCTCAAAATGTTTTTCGGACCCCTCCAACTGATCTTCTTTTAACCAAGGGGGGGGGGGGTCTGGAATGGAATCTTCTCTTTGGCAGGCCTCTCTTTATACATGGCATCAATTCAATGGTCTCGAGTTCCATCACCGCCTACTATATGACATGCATTTGTCACATCTTGATGTCACTGTCCACCTTTCTAAAAAGGGTGACATCCCATAAACTTTTGTCAGTCTTTTCCTCTCAGTCACTCACGGAAAGCCCCATCAACATGACTTTTATCCCAATCGATCACCGCCACGTCACCTGTTCATATTCCCTTAGTTACCGTCACCTACCATCTCATATCCTAGATGATTTGTTGGCCATTTATTACTGGATAACCTATCCGTTATCCAGCTGACCTGTCTCCCGCACCCAACGGACACCCATTTACTCAAAACTACCCTCATTCTCCCTTTTCTCACCATTTACCACTCATCACACCAGAGAGTTTTTTACACCGTTGACTCCTCCGGTACAGTCAGTTTCCCTCATCCACAATCATTCACCCCCACTAACATTGTTTGTTTTGCAGTACTATTGCAGAAATGGCACCAAAGTCCAAACAAGCAGAAGGAGAGGAGAATATGTTTCTCCCGCCACCTGTCAACCTTGACAGGATCCCACTGGTCGACAAAGACCGATTAATCGTAGATAAAAAGTGCAATTTTGATTTCACATACCTTCAGTCGTGGCTCAAGGAAGTCTTCCTAGACTAGAGCGATGAAATCAGACTCTGGGAGTCCAATTTACCCCTTTACCTCTTCCCTCATATTCACCCATTCCCATAATTTTCCCTCAAGTGCCAAGCCCACTACATTCCCAAGCAAAGAGCCATCGTCTCCTCGTCCGGAGAGATTCTTTTCCTCATCATGCCTAAATCCATAGACTAGATGATGCAAATCCCCAGAGCCAACTCTGTATCACCCTTCAATCTGGAAATTCTTACAGAATTATACCAGAAAATGACATTCCCCCGAAGAGCTCAAATATTCGAGCTTTTCCTTCCCCCATATTCTCAATTACCCTCCACAAATCCTCCTTACCCTTCTTCCATGTTCTCGACTAAAGGAAACCAAAGCATCTCATACCTTTGTGCTTTGTTAGGATAGTATTTCGATCAGTGGGTAGATGAAATCATTCTGGGCTTTCTATCCATCTTCTCTACCGATGAAAATCCCACCACCTAGTTTGATTTCAACACTTTTTTGGCGGACAATATTCACGAACAGTTCGTGAACTTTGCCACGGAAGGCAAGTTCAGATACTCATCCATATTAGCATACTTGTTCGTCTTCTTCCAGGTGGAAAAATTTGGCTTTCCCATGCAGAAGATGGATGGAGATGGTAGCCCTCAGGCAATGACAACATGGACCTCCTTGATCAAACACAACTCCACTAATTTCAGTTTCAAGGAGTTCATTGATCAATTCTACCACCCTGTGGTAAGTATGTTAAGCGACAGGCCTGAGCCTCGGATAAACAATGAAGTTCAGAGGATCCTGCACCTCTCAGACCAAACAAAGACAGGTGATTGGTATTTGTACCAGGATTACACCGAGATCAGAGTATACGGGTGCGATTTGGCACCATATAAGCTGCCCAAGTATCTGCCTGTCATGATTTTTGCTTTGGAATATATAAGGTAGATAATAAATTCAAATGATATCCAATTTGTGTCATTGAAGAAAAAGAAACAACTTAGAATAAAGGGGATGATTGGCTCCTTCATCTGCAATAACCGTGGCACTGGGGAAGAAGCAGACAAGATGCTGAGGGAAATGAAGTTCTTCATGATCTTCCCATGGCATTACGATCCATGTGGGATCATCTCAGAGATGAGGGTGAAGAACAAAAACATCCCATATGTTCATGAGTCCAGGCTTTAAATTGAGAAGTTCACAAATCAGACAGCCTGGGAGCCTAACACATTGGTCAAATTAGAACAGCAGAATCCCTCGACCACGGTGTCAAAAACAACCACGCCACAGGTCCCAAAAGATAAAATGCCTAGGCAAGAGTTATCTCTTCCTGTCACGGAGGTATCATCTGAAGAGTTCTAGCTGCATACTAAGAGGCCTAAGACTATGCTAGTTCCTAGCCCGACCGGAGAAAAAGAAGCCCCGTCTACAACAGTGACCAAGGTTGATAGTCCACCTTTCAGTTAGAGCCTCCATAAGGTCATAACCTTAGTAGTGCCAGGAAAATCTACAGATTCTCCATTGAACACCTAGCCAGGAAAGGTGGGACCGAAGCTGAGTATCTTCAAAAAGTATGAGCTGATCAAGAAAAGGAACCAAACCCTGACCAACAACACTTGCACCCAGTTCTGGAAGCATACATTGACTACGCAACATAGGCTGTTGTCAGCATTTGACACCGAGAAGGGAATAATGCATATGGCATTCCTCCAGGCATAGGTACCAGATCCAAAGGTGATCACTGACTACAAGAGGGCCACCTTTGAATTCTAGACGAAGGACATGCATCCGATCGATCAGATGGATCTGCACAAGCAGACAGGGGAAATGGTCTTTTACACGCTCGTGCATGCTTCCACTTTTGCGTCCAAACTGCAAGTGTCCCTGAACAATGTTCAAACACAACTCAAGCTGGAGAAGATATCGTCCTTTGCCAAGGACAATAAGATCAAGACTTTGGAGGAGTTGGTTCTCAATATCGGTTACGATCCTTCAAACGTGAAATAAGCTGAGGAAATGATAAAGAAGAATAATGCTAACATAGCATCCTTGAGGAAACAAATGAAGCTCCCGCCCACACAGGATTCACAGGCGAAGGGGATAGCAGAGAAAGAAGGAGAGAAATATGAAATTCTCAAGCTACTCATGGAGCAGAATGCATAGCTAAAAGAAATGGAAGTTGAGATGGAGAAGCTAGTAAAAGAGAAAGAGAAGTTGAAGCCGATGGAAGTCATTCCACTGAGTGCCATTCCAATTTTAGGAGTGAGTACAACATCGGTGACATAAGTCCCATCTACTACTCCATTGACATCCCTAGAGAAGACAGTTGACCTGGCTAAGTCTATGGAGAAGATGAACCTGCAGGGAACAAAGATCAAAAGGATAAAAAAGGAGATTGAGAACCTTCAGGAACTCAAATCTTCCTTCCAGAGCAGCCTCTCCAAGGAAAAGCAGTGACCGATCAGCTCAAGCAGGAGTTACAACAGCTCCGGAAGTAGACAGTGGCAGGAAAGACTTTGGTCGAGGTTAAAGAAAGTATATAGACAGACATCACCAAGTCCATGAACAAGATATGGCCTATTATACAGATTATGTTTGAGAAGAATGAATTGGTACAGAGAAGTAGACAGGTCATCGAGAAGATCAGATCAGAATTGGGAGAGATGCCAACATAGGCGAACGAGATCATCAAGTTCTTAAATTGTAAGATCAGGGAAGAACTAGAAGAGCTAAAAATTGAAGACAGAATAGAGACCATCCTTGAGGTCAAAAGAGTTTTGGCCAAGAGAGGATTAATTCTTCACCTGGAAGAAAAGGTTTAGACCATGGGCCTAAGGGTACAAATATTCTTTAGTAAGATTGAGGCTCTCCAGAAGAAAGGTATTCCTAGTTTGAAGGTAATCAATGATAAATTGATGACACTCCCAGACTACAAGAAGAGATTGGCCAATGTGGCTAAGGACAGTTCAAATTTTGTTGGAATTCAAGGGAGCATCACTGGCAAGGAATTCCTAGATGCCCTTCATTGGGACATCAATATCCAACATGAGATTCGATACATCTTCCTCACCAAGCCTACCTTCACCAAGTACACAGAAATGGATGAAGTGTATCAAAAGGCTACTCAAAGTCAACGTGCCCAGTCATCTCTGATAGGAGGAACTCTGTGATCTGATCGAGTAGTAGATGAGCTACCCTAGTTTAGTCAGTTGTCCAATTAGATGAGGTCGAGTAGAGGCTTCATCAATGGTCCACCCAGAAATCAACATGCAGTTACACCACATCATCAAGCAGTTCCTAGATTTAGGAAATTTGTTAAGTTAGTTAGGCTAAAAATAGATTTAGCACGTCCTGGTCATTAATGACATGATCGTTTATAATTTGAGTTATAAATACTTCACCTTTCGAAGTATTGGAGGTTGTTGATCTTCACACCCTGAAGCTATCAGACTGTAATATTTTTGAAGAGATCTTCTATTAATAAAAAGGAGGCACTTTTACAGGATTCTTGGGTGTATTAACTGGTGATGTTTTTCTCTCTAAGTTGAATGTTATTCTCTCTTTGTTATCATATTGTTTTTATGAATCTAATATTTAGAAGTAACGAAAGTAGCAGGATTTATATCGTATACCATGTTTTTGATTCGAAAGATTTTTGTGTTTTATCTTAAATTATAAGACCAGGGAAGAACTGGAAGAGTTGAAAATTGAAGACAGAACAGAGACCATCCTTGAGGTCAAAAGAGTTTTGACCAAGAGAGGATTAATGCTTCAGCTGGAAGAAAAGGTTCAGACCATGGACCTAGGGGTACAAAGATTCTTTAGTAAGATTGAGGCTCTCCAGAAGAAAGGTCTTCCTGGTCTGAAGGTAATCAATGATAAATTGATGACACTCCCAGACTACAAGAAGAGATTGACCGATGTGGCTAAGGACAGTTCAAAGTTTGTTGGAATTCAAGGGAGCATTACTGGAAAGGAATTCCTAGATGCCCTTTAGTGGGACATCAGTATCCAACATGAGATTCGATACATCTTCCTCACCAATCCTACCTTCACCAAGTACACAGAAATGGATGAAGTGTATCGAAGGCTACTCAAAGTCAACGTGCCCAGTCATCTCCGATGGGAGGAACTCTATGATCTGATCGAGTAGCAGATGAGTTTTCCCAGTCCAGCCAGTTGTCCAGTCAGATGAGGTCGAGCATAGGCTTCATCAACGGTCCACCCAGAAATCAACGTCCAGTTACACCACATCATCAAGTAGTTTCTAGATTTAGGAAATTTGTTAAGTTAGTTAGGATAAAAATAGATTTAGCACGTCCTAGTCCTTAATGACAGGATCGTTTGTAATTTGAGTTATAAATACTTCACCTTTTGAAGTATTGGAGGTTGTTTATATTCACACCCTGAATCTATCAGACTGTAATATTTTTGAAGAGATCTTCCATTAATAAAAAGGAGGCACTTTTACAGGATTCTTGCATGTATTCACTGGTGATGTTTTTCTCTCTAAGTTGAATGTTATTCTTTCTTTGTTATCATATTTTTTTTCTGAATCTAATCTTTAGAAGTAACGAAAGTAGCAGGATTTATCTCGTATACCCTGTTTCTGACTCGAAAGATTTTTGTGTTTTATCTTCTGGTGTTTTCAATAAAGAAATTCTTAACTGCTTCTTTGCTGAAATTATCTTTCTCACCTTTTTGGCTATTCATCATTTCTGCTACTAAAGAATCTAGTGATTATATTATCTCACCCTGTGAAAGTTTTCCTTTGCGTTTTTGGTTCGGATTTCACATTTTATTTAAAACACAGACCCCATAGCCCAATGGATGTGTAGACTATCTCAACCAACTCGACAAACCCTATAACAACAAAAACTGACCTATTTATTTACCTATCCTAATATTTAAAATTTGAAACATAGCTAAATCATACAGAGAGATCCCTCTCTGAAGTTGGAAGGGCTAGATCCCAGCTTCAAAAGCGGTTGGATAAAGTTACATTTTGTGGATTTCTTCTGTTGTCAACCTCTAGGAAATTTACAGAGTGCTAACACGTTCAATGAAGTCAAGTGTCAGGGGGGACAAGGAGACGTGGGATAAGTTGTGCCAGAGGTGGGACAAAGTGAACAAACTCAGAGAGAAGAGGTAGGTGGCCTATGGGATACTCAAAGTTTATGGACGATGTCAATAGGAGTAGAGGATAAGGAGTGCCCCAACCAAGGGCTACATGGGTTGCATTTTCCAAGAAGGTCGCCAAAGGTGACAAAAAAAGGCTATGTAAAATGATGGAAACAACAACTTAATTACAAAAAGAATTAAAAAACTAGTGGGGATAATAATGCAGATACAGAAACGGGTGCCCCAGTGTAGGATGGCTTGGCCTACGGATGGCACAAGTTGGTGGAAAAAAACAAGTGGAGGGTGGGGGCCCCATAGGCAGGGCAGACTGATGATGGGTGAAATGGATGGTAAATGATGTTGTAGGAGTGCATTCAAAATAATCTGTGAGGAAGTGCATTGGGAGTCCATTGGGAAGGCTAGAAAAATGAGGAGAAGGAGTATGTGGCTGATTCATGACATGATGTAAGACTATCAGGACTCCCATCCCTAAAGGTTTGAAAACAGCATGAGTGTCAAAGTGCCAATGGGTATATGAATGGGACAACTCATGTGGGGGAGAGTGCTATTGGGTGACAATACCCAAAATGCAATGGAGGTGGCAGTACTGCAGAGCCGAGGATGGAGACCCTAAAGGAAAATTTCAGAGGGTGTGACTAGGGATGCAATTGAGATTCAGAGGGAATGATTACATGCCAGTGTTGATTAAATACCTGAAGGGGTTGTGCTGGTGTATGATGACCAAGTACCTGCACACATGAACACCAAATACCCGACGTGAACAATATATGAAGAGAATCGAACATACAAACATTTATTTGATAATTTTGAACATGAGCATGTGTACCTGGATGGGGTATGGAAAAATGGCTCCCTAGAGGTTAAGGGTGAAAAATGGCCCAAGGACTGTCTTGATGTAGAGGACGGGGTGTTGATCCCGTGGCTGAAGATGGATCGAAAAATAGGCACCCGGAGCTCTCGGAATGGGGTCTGGAAGTTTGGAAAAAAGGACTATATATAGTTGTAGGGCCCACATTGCCACCTCATTTGTACCTAATGTCAGAGTGATTGGACGAGAGATATTCAGAGGATATTTGGAGATTCTAGGAGAATGAGGCAGTCGATTCTGGACCAACAAGCTTCAAGTTAGTTGTCTTATCATCCTATATAGAATTAGGTTTTATATTTGTGGGCAGGGCCTATACAGAGGGTTATACAAGGGGGTTTTGTGGGTGTGGGTCCCCCATTGCGCAAGATATCGGGAAATATGCATGCATGGGTGCATTCCTATTATCCATATATCCATGTGCGGGGGCACCCTAATGAGGGAAACAGGCGTGCATGGTATGCTCTCCTGTAAGATAAACAGTTGCGCATGGGTGCGCGCCTATATAGTGGACAGGCGTGCTCTGATGCGTGCCTGTGTACATGACAGGGGTGCATGAAGGGGCCTCTGTATGGCCAACAGGTGCACACACATGCACACCTGTGGGATGGAAAGGTGCACATGTGTGTGCTCCTATGGGATGGATAGGCGCGCATGTGTGCGCGCCTGTGGGGTGAACAGACGCGCATGTGTGCGTGCCTGTGGGGTTAAACAACCGCGCCTTGGGGGAAAAGCTGACGAGTGCCAAACTTATCTTTTTTAGATATTTTTAATGTGTTTATGTTTGATATGGCTGATCGAGAACTGGATTATGTGATTGAAGGTGATCATTTTGCACGATGTCGGTTCACTGGAGAGAGAGGGATTGGTCGCAGCTCAGGGAGTCTGTGGCCATTGAGGAGTTGGCAGTTCATGACACTTTGGAATCTTATGGGCTGATGAAGTTCTTTGAGTGCCACTTGATATGGGCCCATGAGTACCTCCTACATTTCTTGATCCATATGTGGAGTCTGTATTTGCATTGCTTTATGGTCTGGGGTGAGCAGTTGGCCTTCACTGCGGTGGAGGATGTGTATTTTTTGACTGGGCTCCCTTTTCGGGGAACGCCCTTACCGGAGGATCCCATATTACCTGGGGATGGGCAGTTGGCTACCTTAAGCTGGAGGTATTGTTTGAGGGAGGATTTTATGTCGGGCTTTGTGGTGAGTATCGGGGCTATGGATGCCCTGGTTCATCACTGTGTAGTAGCGATGGTGGTGAGGGTTTATAGGTCCCTCACAACTTAGAGGATCAGTGGTGGTTAGCTGAGGATTATGGGGAGGGCACTAGCAGGAGAGAATTTTCCCTAGGGCTTGATGCTGCATGCCAAGATGGTAGGGCAACTTTACATGTGTCGGGTTGCGGACTCAAGGGATTTTTCCTTTGGGTCCATCTTGGTGGCATGGTTTTTGGAGAGGGTGTCGATGTTGCACCCTAGAGTGTTATCAGGCGCACCTGGTGCATGAGAGCCACAAATGATGTAGTGGTCAAGAATTTTGATTCACCATAGTGGTGGGAAGGTTGGCCATTGTTTCATGGCCAAGGCATCACAGGTGTGGCGGCAGATGCCGCAGATCCTACTGCGGTATCCGTATTGTGGGGTGGACTTCCGGGGTGATACGGATATGGTGTTACCTCCAAGAGAGGTATTCGACCACCAAGGTATGATGTGATTTTTTATGTTTTGATATTTAGATAGTATATCATGTGTATTATGTATATATAGATGCTGATGTTATCCTTTGTTTGTTTGTATGTGCATATGTGGGACCTCGCGGACATGAGGTTGAGTGGGTTAGAGTGTCGGCTCATCAGGGGCCGATGAGGCCTCCGTGGGAAGAGCTGCGGGTGAGAGAGAGATGATGACATGAGGATGTTGAGGTGAGACCAGCTGGAGAGGAGAGAGCATCTAGGAGATGCCATTTTGATGACTCTGGTGCAGGGACATCACTTGCTCCTCCAGCCGAGGCCGGGGGAGATTTTGGGGATATTCACCACCGCTTGGAGGCGGTGCTACAGGGAGTTCCTGAGGCCATGTGGTCACGTATCCAGGATGAGAGAATCCTAGAGCAGTGTGTGGGGGTTCCATTGATGTGGCAGACCATGGTTCAACGAGCAGCAGTAGTAGGTGCTGTGATGACGGGGCGGTTAACCCCAGGTCCTGAGGGACCGATAGCGGGTGGGGCACCACCTCCTAAGGGAGGGCCAGGTGGTGGTGCTATAGAGGCACCATGAGTGTTCCTGTGTGTATTTTTGTATATTATATAGGCTGGTGAGCCCATTTGGTGTGGTGACACTAGTTTTGTACCGAGGTGGTTCACTGGCTTACGAATTTTGTATAAGATGTATTCTATTTGTATGTAAACATTTTGATGGCACTTTTGACCGATATATATATATATATATATATATATATATATATATATATGGATATACATTTTGGGGTCTTTGTGATGTTCACATGTGTGTGAGAATTGTTTAATGTTGTGTATGATATCTAATCTATATGTTGTGATAGACTTTGGATGGTTTATGTGTGTGTAAAGGTGTCTTGATGTGATATATGCCAATATAGTACAATGTTAGCCAGGTTATCTATAATTTGATTAAATTGTCTTGGAATATGTGTAAATGTAATAAAATCAAAATGTAGAGATAAAAGAATAACTTGTAGGTATTTGTGAAAGAGGCCAATATTGCGGACATGGTACACATTGTTGAGTCGGAGGATGACCAATTGAGAATCAAGTAAGACGCTAAGGTGACGAATGCGATGATGGTTGGCTTCAGTGAAGATACCAATGACGACGGTGTACTCGGCTTAGTTGTTGGTTGTTGAACCCAAACATATGTCACTGGAGTGGAGCAGTTCATGTGAGGGGGAACAGAGGGGTCAAGCAGCTGAAGCGAGATTCTATGTCCAACGGCTAGCACCATTGGCATAACTGATGTGGTAGGACGATGGAGGAGGCATCTGTCAATAACACAAATGATAGTTTAGGCGTGAGGTATGGAAAAAAGATTAAAAAAACTATAAAAGAAAATAACCTAATGTAGAATGTCTATGCTTAGGCGTAAAATTTCTTTAAGAACAACCTGTTGACAGGTTCTTTGAGAGAGAGGCCCTCAGGGGAAGCTAGGATGTATGCGCCTTTGGTGAGGCAATGTTGGATAATGTAAGGGCCATGCCATAGTGACTCGAATTTTCCATGACCGAGGGTATCATGAATGATATTGTAAGCAAGGATGAGGTCACCTTCGTGGAATGAGCGGAGGTTGACATGGCGATCAAAGGTGGCTTTTGACCATTTTTTGGCTGCCTCATTGTTCTATAATGAAGATCAACGATCTTCATCCAGGGAATCTAAGTGCAGGAAACATTGTTCCATTGGACCAATGTCAGGTAATAGCTCAATTATAGTGCGTAAGGTGGGGATTTCACACTCAATAGGAAGAGTGGCCTCGACCTTGTGGACTAGATGAAATGGTGTGAAACTGATGGCCATTTTCATGGTCGTACGGTAATCCCATAGCGCAGAAAATAACATATGATGCCAATTGGTCTTATGTTTGTTAACTATGCACTGTAACATGGTCTTGAGGACCTTGTTAACTACTTCAACCTATCCATTGGACTGAGGGTAATATGGTGAGGCAAACTCATGGGAGAATTTTAACCAGGATGAGAGTTCAACGAAAATCACATTCTCGAAATGTTTCTCATGATTAGAGACTAGTTGGAGTGGTACTCTAAAGCGGGATATGACGTGATTAAAGAAAAAACATGCTACAGTGTCAACCGTGTTGTTGAAGGTAGGCATGGCTTCAGTCCACTTTGTAAAGTAATCGACTGCAACAACAATCTATTTGTGTCCATTGTTGGATGGAGGGTTGCAAGTCATGAAGTCTATGCCCCATTTACAAAAGGGGCCTGCAGTAATGATTGGGTGTAGAAGAGCAGGTGGTGCTCATGCTTTGTTGGCATAAAGATGACATTTATCACATCATTTCATGGCATGAATGCAATCGTGAAACAATGTAGGCCAAAATTAACCTGCGCGGATGATTTTTTGAGCGATGGACATCCCTGGGAGATGGCCCCGCATGCACTGCTATGGAAGTTATTCAAGATTCTATCGATATAAGATATCTCTGATGAGGAGATAGAGGGGGCTTGATAGCAGATACGACGATGATCATCTCATGAGAGGTGGTTACCAAAATTTTGGATTCAGAGGTAGATGAGGAGGTCGTCGTACCAAGGATCATCCAAAGTGATGTAACAAAGATGTTCATCAGGGAAGTTGGTATTGACGGGGGCACTTGTTGTATCAGAGGTGACGGTTGTGATGAGTTCGGCGAGGATGAGAGATTTCTTTCTCTTAGGTGTTGAAAATTCAAGATCGTACTCCTGAAGGATAACGATCCATCAGGGAAATTTACCATTAATTTTTCAACGATTGAGCAAGTATTGCATGGGGTTGGACTCTGCTATGACTTTGGTTGTGCGAAGCAAAATGTAATGGTGCAGTTTCTGGACTATGGGAACGACTACAAGGGCTAATTTCTCTTCGTGATTATACTTCAAAGGTGGCCCTGAGAGGTTTTTACTAATGTAGTAAATGACATGATTACGATCATCATCTCCTATTTGAACGAGAACTCCTGCTACTGATATGACTGACGCTGATATTTAGAGGATATAGTCATGATTATAGTTGGGTGAACTAATTAAAGGGGCGTTGGAGAGTGCCATTTAAAGATCGTCAAAATATTTTTGGGCATGTTCATCCCAGTGAAATGGGATGTCGTGGTGTAGTAAGTGAAGGAAACCATGTTCTCGAGTGGGATAGTCTTGGACAAATCATCGTAAAAAGATAGCTTTTCCTTGTAGGCTCTGGAGTTGGTGTAAATTTCCGGGGGGGTGGAGTTTGTGTGATGGCCTGGAATTTGAGGGGATCCACGGTAATACCGCTTTGGGAAACGATGAATCTGAGGAGGCACCCGACAGTGACACAGAACACACACTTGAGGGGGTTCAAGCGGATGTTGTACTCAAGGCACCTGTGGAAGATGATTCATAAATCATCAAGATGATGAGTGCATTTTTTGGATCAAGTTGTGCGGTCGTCCAAGTATGCGAGGATGATATGATCCAGATCGTGAAAAATGTATGTCATAGCCCATTGGAAAGTTGTGCCAATGTTTTTTAGGCCAAAAGGCATGACATGATATGAAAAAGTACCCCAAGGGGTGGTGAATGCAGTTTTGTATTGATCAGCTGGGTGGATTTGGATTTGGTTATAGTCAGAGAAACCGTCCATGAAGGATAAAGCCTCGTGGCCTGCATAGTCGTCAATAATTTGATCAATGAAAGGCGTTGGAAGGTTGTCTTTGGGAAAGGCATGATTAAGATCACGAAAGTCCGTGCATACATGGAGAGTGCCCTATTTTTTGTTAACGGGTACAGGGTTGGAAACCCATGAGGTATAGGCAATGGGGTAGATGAACCCAATAGCATGTAATTTGTCAATCTCAACTTTCATAGTCGTTGCTTTGGATGGGTGTAGCAGTCATTATTTTTGGCGAACCGGTGTGATATCAGGCCAGGTGTCTATGCGATGTTCGATAATGGAGGGATCAAGGCCAGGCATCTCAGTGTATGACCAGGCAAAAATATCCCAGTATTCTTGGAAGAGGGATTTATAGGTGGTGATTTCTTGAGGAGTGCATGCGGTGCCAATGGTGATTTCCTCGGCGACTCCATTTTTGATGGAAATATCGATTTTGATGGTGGGGGAAATTTTGGCCATATTGCCTTCTTCAAAAGATTCAGGGGCAGGGATGGGGTTGTTGAACCAGTCGATATCCCCTGATGGGATAAAATCCTTGGTTTCAACTACATATATGGGGTGTTGGTTAGGAGGCGTGAAGGCTTCCTGTGAAAGAAAGAGAGCTCTGTGGTGTAGCACATCCCATGGGTAGTCGGGGGTGGTTAATTCCTCGAGTATGTCCTTGTCACAGTAGAATTGTCAAGAATACAAGGGATCGAAAAGAGTGATATCAGTGACTGTCACCATGTGGTTGTCCTCTGGTGATGAAGAAGCAGGGGAAATGACACAATGAGATTGTGATGGTTCACTTGACATAAACCAAATATCGAGATACCGAGGATTATTAGTGGTAGTTGTGCGTAAAATTTCCATGGGGAAATGAATGGGAGAATTGGGGGGAATTTGGGGGTAAATCCTCGTATAAGTCATCCAAGAACCATGGAGGAATAGGGAGTGTTTCTGGCTCAGGAGAAATAATATGAAGAATCTCTAGTGATGGGGTAAGGTTAATCATCAATTCTATAGGGGGTGCAGGAGTTTGAATTAGGGTCACTTGGTGGTGCCTATATTCAATGATCATAGGACATTGATATGTGAAATGATCTAAGGATTCACATAGAGAGAAAGGGCATCTCATATGTTCATTGAATGAAGTCGTGACATAATGGATGTCAGTAATGTTTGGTGGGGATGATGTAGCTGGACTGGGTTTGTGCTGGAATCTTTGGTGTACTGCTACTAATGTTTGTTAGAATTGAGGTAGCGCTGGGCAATGGTGTATATAATTGCCATATTATGAACATATGGCGCAAGCAAATTTGGTTCACAGTCCTTTGCTACTTATGTTAGGGGAGGTAGCGACAGTACTTGATAAAGTGACAAATGGTGATGGTGTTTGATTGAGTTGAATTAGGTTATGTAACTTGAGTAGAGATGGGCATTTGTTGGTTGGGTGTCCATATTTCTCACATAGCACGCAAGGAGGTTAGATGCATGGGGGAAGTGGAGCTATGTGATCCTTCTTCTTTTGCCTACCCCCAGCTATGGCAGGGAGGTTAATGAGTGGGGGTGTATGGGGTATGGTGGGAGTGAGTATGGGATTCTGCATTGAGATTCCTTATGTTTGGGGGGGAAGGGATGGTTGAGGAACCATCTATGGTGGATGTAAATACCAAAATGGGATTTCCAGCACCATATTAGGGAGGGTAAGTGTTGCGGCTACTTGGAAATCTTGTATGCCTGGTGGAGGGTAAAAGAAGTGGATTTGAGTGATGTCTTGGGGAACTGTCTCGCAAACTGGGATATGGCCTTGGGGTGAGGTGAAATCGTGAACTAGTGGAGTTGATGAGTTCACAAGAGGGTCATGAGGGAGGGTCTCTATGACTAGTGGGACGTCAGATATGAGAGAAGCCTCACTGGGAGGAAGGGTATCCTCAATGTCAGTTCTTTTAGATGAGACGACACATACCTGATTGGAAGGATGAATGAGTGGTGGTGCACCATGGTAAGTTCCTAACAAGGATGGGTCTTTGAAAATTTTGGGCCCCATATTGATGAGTGGGTACACCTAAGGATTAGTGTGGATGAGAGGGAGAATGTTATCGATGTTGGCAGTATGTTTAGGCTCATAATGTGAAACTTGATCAATGGTAATGATCTTCCTGTTATTGGGGAACATCATGGTTCGAAAGATGGAAGAGGAAACTGCCTTCATAGCGTACATGTAGCTACGACCGAACAAGATATTATAATCGAGTGGGGCATCGATAACTTCAATGTCAATGAGAATGGTCTTGCCCTCGAGTTCGACAGGGACATTTTGGAAGAGCCCTTCGGGAGAAGATGGTCACCCGTCATAATCTCTTAAGGTAATGGCAGATGGTATGACTTCGGGGGAACCAAGTTTCTGCCATACCGACTTGGACATGATGCATGTGGACACACCTTCATCAATGATGCACTGATGGACTGTAATGTTCCAAATTTTCACTGGGATTTGAAAAGCGATGAGAGGGAGGAGACAAGGTTCTCCACTGTCAAGATCAAATGTGATGAGTTGAGTATCCGCAGGGCCAACTGCCCCCAAGGTGGAAAGTAATGATTTCCGCTGAGTGGAACAAGTTTGAAGTACTTCTAAGACTGACATTGCAGTCGGGGACTGTGCTAAGTCATCGACCAAACTGTAATTATGAGCCGCCCTAGCCTACGGGTTGTGGACATTCCTGCACAATGGGATGTGAGGGATGCGAAGAGGTGTTTCTGTGTTAGGGCAAGGAATCATCTACGGGGGTCCCCTTGGTGCTAGGATTATTTCCGGGGGAGTGGGAGGAGACTTAACGGGTGCACGGTATTGATGACTACGTGTCTATAGAAGGACTTCTTCCTCACTAGTGAGGAGGATAGTACGATTTGCGGGATTGTTCGGGTTGAGATATTGTCCCAACTGTGGTGGGGTAGGCTGCATGTCCTGTTGTGTGTTCATCACTCCCTGGTTTGGAATGGGGTTCTGCAGCACGGCTGGGGGTGGTTGTTGCACATATTGTTGTGGGGCCCTCTGAGGGGTAGGCGGTGTTGGAGGATGTAGTCCATTTATTGAGTCTTTCATCCATTTAAAATTAGCGATTTGGGGGCAATGATGAGTATAGTGATCGAACTTGCCACAAAGATAACAGGGGAAGTTGGTTCAAAGGTTATTGTTACTTTTCCATTGACATCTATTATTGTTTCCCCCCTGGGGATTCTGTGTCCCTTGGTTCTATTTTCCCCCAGTAGGTTGGTTCTATTGGGGGTGATTTCCGCCTTAGCATGGGTTGTTATTGTTCTGGTTTTTTCCTTTCTTTTTGGCATTATTCTACTGATGGGTTGGATTTGCTGTATTCATTTGTTCAAAATTTTGATATTGCTGAATGGAAGAGGGTTGAACAAAATTAACCTCAGCATGAGGGTGTCCTTGTGGTGGAGCTATGGGTTGTGGAAGGCCAGGAAATGGAAAGTATGGATTATTTTTTGGTAATGATCCGTAAGGTACATAGGAAGGCACAACGCTTTCTCTAGTACTTAGAGTATAAATTGAGGTAGAGGGAGTACTAGAACTTGTTTGGATAGGTGGGCGTAGTGTGGGTGTCGGCGGTGGCCCGCTGATGGGTGGAGGAAGGGAAACAACGTATGATTGTTGATAAGGGGGTGGGGGATAATAAGGGGTTCCTCCATATGCTGACGGATATTGAGGTGTGCCATACATTGGTGGTTGTTGGGTTTGTGGTGCGTGGTGCATGGTGTTACCAATCAATCTGTTTGTTGAGTGAGACGTCTCAAGTTTATCTTGGCCAAATGGCACGGGTTTTGGGAGATTAGGAAGTATTGTGTACAAGTACCCTGATTGTGAATAGATGAGGTTGTATTGTTGAGCCTTACTGATGGTTTCTTCTTCTGATTGAGGGAAGGTGGAAGCTACATCTTTACCGAGGAGAGAGACAAGTGATTTGAGAAACCAATCAAGACATTGTTGTTTGGTGGTTTCTGCTTTACACAAACTACATCGTCGACGCCACTCGTGAATGTGATTAACGATATGTGTGGCTGAGGTTTGTTTAAAATTAGAGAGTAGTTCAAGACCATTTTCATGGTGGATTGGTAATTGGAAGAAGGTAAAAAATGCTTTGGCCAAGGACTCGAAAGTCGCATGGGACCTCGATTTTTTCGTCTACGTACCATTTGGTTGATGGGCCAGTGAGTGTGCATTGGAATAATCATAGTCGGATGGAATCATCCATAATGTTGTTGGAAGAGCACCATAAGTGGAAAGTCATGACATGGTTGGCAGGGTCAAATCCTGCCTTGCCTTCAAACTTGGGGATATTTGAAGGTAGTTTGGTAGGCATTGTAGGCCATGTGGGGTCATGCAATATAGAATCATTTGTGAGTTTGGTTAGATCTGGTATGTTGAGAGAGGCCAAGTATGGCATCTGGAGTGGTGGTGGAGGATTAGTTCTAGCCATGGTGTGAGTGGTTTGTGAACCTAACCCTTGGGGGGGACTAGGTGGGTTTGTACTCCCCCCTTGAGAGGAAGTTGGCCCCCTGCTTTCATGTAAAGGAGAACGAGTGGACAGTGGACCTTGGGAATTGGATCCAAATAAGGTGGAACCAAGAAAAGTTGATCCTAAAACAATGGCCCTCACCAGAGTGTGAGAAGGTGGAGCCGATGAGTTGGAAAGACTAGGAATTCCCCCTAGAATAGGAGGGAGGTTTAGCAAGCATCCAGAATGATGGGAATTTTGTGGGTCTCCTATGATGTCCAACTAGATGAGTGGATGTGTGCGAATGGTGGTGAGAGTAATAAATAAACAAGAGCCTTTGTTACAATTCTTGAACTTTACATGATATATATCTAAATCAAATGTAATTAGAAGTGCATCATACATAAAGTGTTTTGATAAAGAAGAATATATGTGGATAAGTGGATTTTTTCCACGTGGGGGAACAAAGAAAACAAATGCTCGTGTCGTAAAAGACGTAACGTCCTTCCTCTCAAAATAGCACTGGACCTTCCAATAGCACTTGACAATGGTGTCTGAAGCCACTGGAAGAGGAACTAGTGAAGGATGAAGTAATTAGTTATAATGAGGGGTAGAGGGGGCATATCCTGAAAGAACTAGCGATATTTCCCAATAGCCACACAAAATCCGATCAAGGTGCAATTGCAGCCCACAATTGCCACCTGGGTAGATGTCCTAAAATTTTGTCACTAGGTACCTCGGTCAAAGTGCGACATTTATATTTTCGGCCTAAGAAATGGGTCACGGGCTGGATCCCATCCAAGAGGTGGGTGACTCAAGGGGGGATGCACAGAAAAACCGGACCTCGACCTTCAACCCTTCACGGGTATCTCCCTGCCTTATGGTGTTAGGAACACTTGACTTGGAGGATTTAAAGTTCCCTATTTGACGACTTCTATTGTTTTGAAAATGTGAGAACCAGATAATGAGGAGTTATTTGGATGCCTATCCCCAAAATCCTACCTAGACTAAAAGATTTCTTTCGGCATCTCCTGTGGAGGAAAACTTAGTGAGTTTTTAGAAAAATTTTAGATGTGGTTGTTTGGGAGATTGGAGGTGTGAGCCAATCTCGTTGAAATTAAGTGGGAGTGGATAGTTTCGTCAAGAAAAGGGTGGGGTGTTTTGGAATCCCTTTGGAGGAAACTTACTTCGACCTCCATGTTTTGAGATGAAAACTATGTGAGTGATAAGTGACTTTTGTGTGTGAATGAGTGAAAGTGTGCCAATTTTTTAATAAATTAGGTGTCGCCTTGCTGCATGTGGACTTCGCTTGGTCCTTACAAGTCCTTGATTACCTAATTAACTAAATGTCTTTGGTACAACCTTGCGGAATTCAAAAGTCCCTAGGAAGCTAGCATGTGGACATGTGGGTCCATTACTATTCCCTTAACTCCCTATTGTGATTTAATCTAAGAAAGATTTTAAACTATCCTAGATTGTGATCATGTGGGCATGTATGGGCCCATTACAAAATATTTAAACTTCCCTAGTGATTTAATCTAAGAAAGTAAATTTCAACACTATCTTATCTTTGTAGCATGTGGGCATGTATTGGCCCATTACAATCTTGAGATGTGTTTGAAAAATAAACTAAGAGGAGTCTCAAGGGGGACTGTTGTCCTCTCCTAAAGATTTATTCTTTTTAAGGGAGGTGAAATTGTCCTACAATCTTTTTCTGATTCTCAAGATCGCTTTGAAGCGCGAGAGAAGAGCATACTAAGCAATTGTTATCCGATTTCTGGTCCCAATGCAAGTTTTATGTGATTACAAATGATTCCAACTTATACTCTTAGTCAAAGAAAGCCATCCATGTGACAAAATGAAAGAAAAAGAGGACATAATGATTTTAAACCCCCTAAGTGCCTATGTGTTTTTGACTAATCTCTTTATATGGAAAGGGAACTAAGTGTGGTGCAGATTACGACATGCACGGAATCATTTTTTAAGAAGGCTAGGGGCCTTCCAAAAATCACAAAAAAGGCTTACAATGTGTATTTTTCTACATAGGTGCATGGGTCTCAGAGTAGACAGAGGCGCACTGAGCGCCAATGCGCGAACCAAAAAAGACTTTTGGGTGCAGGTGCACGGAAGGCGTTGAATAACATAGTAATTTTGGCGCATGTGCGCATGATGCACGACTGTGGGACAATAAACCCATGCACACCTGTCACACGACCGTGAAGGAAATTCCATATGGAATTCTCTCAATTCAGCTTTGAATTGGATGTTTTGCAGGTCGGCTTGGGCCAGTTATGGTACCTGCAGATTAAATAAACTGAAAGAAGAGCTAGAGTAACACAAATGAGGTAGGAAATTGATACCTTTCCCCAGTGGAGTCGCCAATCTGTTGCGCCTCTTTTGTCATCTGAATGAGAAAAATAGAGGTGCTTACAAGCTTAGTTGGGTCAGCTAAGCAAGACAACAGTGAAGGAAAGGGTTAGAATAATAAACATAAAAGACTAAGATAAGAATTAAACTAAGAAAGGAAAGAAAAACTAAACTATTGAGCATAAGGACATAAGAACAAGAAACAAACAAGACTCATGTCACCAATGGAAAGGATTGTATTAGTGAAAATAAAACATCGAGAAGAAAGAGGAATTTGGGTCCCTTCTTCCTCCAAGGGAGGGCTCTTGGACCCCCACAATTGAGCTCTTCTTACAACTTTGAAACTTGAAAGAAATGGTGAAATAATCCCAAGCTAATCCACTCAAAAGGTGATGTGGATTTCCCAAATGGAATGGTGCTAGTATGCTCTTGATGAGAAAAGAGGATTCCCCAAGAGAATAGTAGCAGCATAACCTTGCAAATGAATTCATTGAAAATGTAGTGCACCCATGGCCTTGTTTTATAGCACCACTTTGAGGTATTGTGCAACCAGCTTTTAGTGTGAAAAGGGGCTATTTAGGGCACCTTTAGGTCTTTGACCAGCCACCCAATCGGATCCAACCGAGATTTGGATGTCAAATCAACTTGGAAGCTAAACCAGAAGTGGGTGGGAGGCCGACCAATCTCATAAATGCATCGTTCTAGGGTGTGCGTGGCTTTTAGCGACCACAGTCACACATCGTGTGCATGCACACTTTTTCTACATTTCTGGATGGCGCATGTACTTGCGTGCCCTATCTAGTCATAGTGCATCTTGATTTTATAACTGGTTGTATAGTTTTGGACCTTTTGGAAATGCATTTTTGGTAATTTTGATCCACGGGTGGACTCATAGCTGTTCGAAGATGATGGATTTCTGTAACCGTTTGCGGATGAAATTTTAGTGATAATAAGCATATCCTAAGAATATTCCTTCATCAGCCCTGTCATCATACTTTCCAAGGTTTTTATTATTATTCTTTCTGTAGAACTTACTCCCAAAGACTTTGAAGTGTTTGATTGAAGCAGGTCTTCCATACCACAGTTCATAAGGTGTCTTGTCACTGTGTGGTCTAAGGTGGGATTTGTTAAGAATATGGATTGTTGTGTGTATTTCTTCTACCCAGTAGGTTTGATCAATGTTCTTATCATTCATCATTGACCTGGCCATTTGCTGAACTATTCTATTTTGCCTCTCAACTACTCCATTTTGCTGTGGAGTTCCTGGGATTGTGTATTCTCTCTTGATCCCATGTTTATCACATAATTCCTTGAAATCACTTGACATAAATTCTTCTCCTCTGTCTGATATTACTGCCTTTAACCTATTTCCAGTTTGATTCTTAGTTAAAGCCTTAAATATTTTAAATTCCTCAAATGCTTCAACTTTTTCTTTGAGAAAAGCAACCCAAGTGAGTCTGGAGTAATCATCAATGATCAACATGAAGTATTTTTCCTTCCCTGTGCCTTCATGTCTTGATGGTCCACATAGATCCATATGAACTAATTGGAGTGGTTCTCCATTGAAGTGGAGCTCTTGGATTTAAACTGTGTCCTGGTTATCTTTCCTACTTGGCAAGGTTTACACACAGAATCTTGTGGCTTTGATATTCTTGGAAGATCTTTTACTGCCTCAAGATTTTTGATCTTGATTAAGTGGTCAAAGTTTACATGTCCAAGTCTCCTATTCCATAACCAACTTTCATCATGTTTTCTTAGATGACACTCTTATCTATATTCTTTCAACACATATACATTATTATCTGTCCTTATTCCTTTAGCCACCACTTGTCTTGAGTTTACAGACTTTATCTTACAATATTTGGAAGTGAACACCACTTCACATCCTCTGTCACACATTTGAATTGCACTCAAAAAATTATGTTTCATCCCATGTACAAGAAGAAAATCATGGGCTTTTCCTTTTCCATTACTCAAACTCACCATCCCTTTACCCTTGATTTTACCTGGTTCATCATTTCCAAAGGTCACATTTCCTGTTTTGATTTTACTTATAGAAAAAAAATTATCCTTGTCTCCAGTCATGTGCTTGGAACATCCATTGTCTATATACCAGGGGTATTTTCATTTTTGAGCTGAAAGTATTAGGCCACATTTTTCACTATCTTTATTTTTCCATGTGCTAACATTTCTAGCTAAGGGTTTTATCCTTGGATTTTCTTTGTAATTCTTCAGATGGCAGTTTGCATCTTTGTGGCCGAATTTATGACAGTTATGGCATTCGATCTCATTGTTCAATAGGTCAAAGTGATTGGTGCAACTTTGTCTACTCATTGGTTGTTTAGTTCTATATTGCAAAGATTGTTTATTTCTTGATCTCCTCAGTTGCATGTCTCTAAACTTAATTTGACAATTTGCAATCTTATAGCCAAAATTAAAGCAGTAAAACAATAACCATGGAAGAAATTTTGGTACTTGAAGGATGGCCTTCTTCTTGAAATTTGTTGCTCCATATTCTAATATCTTTGTTTTTTATTAAGGATCATCTTTTCTTTATTATCTTTTGGTGGCAGAGTACTCACATGGTCTGATTGTCTGCTGACTTGGAACTTGATCATCTTTATTGGCTCTTTGTTGCTTGAACCACTTACATAGCCTAAACCAGTATTCAACAAAGGAGATCTCTATTTTCTTAGAATGTTGTTGTTGTGGGGTTATTCTACCCTACGGACTAACAAGCTAGCGCTTAAACTTGTACACAGATCATGACCCTTAAGAAATAACTTTTAACCTTCTACCCCAACCTAAAACCCTTTTTCTCGTGCAAACATGGGAAGAACCAACTAACCTTTTTATCGACGGTTGGTGTAGATCCTCCGTTGAGATTTTATCCCCTTGCTACTGCTGCTCCTTCCAAAAAAGAGATACTGCAATCAAGACAAAACTACGCATGCATGCTATTGATCTACTAGAGGGTTAGAGATTAAACACAAATCAAATAGAATATATAAAACTCGTGTATTTGGGATGGGAAAAGTATCTTTTTATTAATCTCGAGACGAATCAACTTACAATGATTATAGAGACCGGCGACCGTTCCACGATCCTGATCCTGGGCTCCTCCTCTTCTTTTTCCTCCAACTGCTTTTATTGAATTCTCCTAAAGCTTGAGGAAAGGCTAAAGGGTTGGGACAAAACGGATTCGGCAATTGGGTAGAGTTTCTTTGCTATGATTTTCCTCCTTTGAATAGTACCCCTACCCCTTCTTTTATAGGCTAGAAGGAGCTAGGGTTTTAGACGAACTCTCGGCCATGCATGGCTGGGAGTTCCAGTTAAATGACACAAAGTTTTTCGTCCCGGCGGAAACTTTCCTGATTTTTTGCTTTGTTAGGTAAACGCTTGCTGTAGTGGGCCAGCCCGCGTTCCAACGCGTGAAGTATAAGGCCTGCCAGCATTCCAACGCACCCAGCAGTGGGTTAGGGTGCGATGTACTTGGTTTAAGAGGTTTTTAAAGAGTCTGTTCAGCATGGCTTTGGCAATGAAGGGAAATGAGTTGGCTTGATGCCAGGTAAGCATGTATGGTGAAATTTAGGGTTATAACAGATGCCCCCTAATGTGTGAGGTCAGAAGAGCATCTGATGGCCGAAATACATTACCAATTCTTTACCAATCTGTACTGATATGCTGAATGAATGAGCCCAGGAATCAGGGATTAGGAGGTGCCGTCTACAAAAAATATCAAATGTCTCACCGAGGTGGGCATACCCATGCTCGGGATAAATCAAAACCATGGATACCAATCAAATACACTGTAGATCCATGTCAAACAACTATAAAGAGTAGCTGCTGACAATACACAACAAAGCTACATCTCGAAATCAGAAAGATATACATAGAAAGTATCCATCTCTCAGAAGCTAATTTGGCCTGATGCCTGTACTTCAGAACTCAAGCAACAACTTCAAAATCTTTTGAAACTCAGGTAGGAGTGTAATATGAGTGTACAACTGCACTACCCAGAGGTCTTCGATGGCTCGTCGGTTGCGGACTTGATAATCTTGATGATCGGACTGAAGGCTTCAGTGATTTCGAACAAAGACTTGATTGGACGTTCAGGATGGTTGGGTATGCAGACAACAGACATATTGCAGAGGGGCCGACTCAGGCTAAGTAAAAAAATTCCCTTGGACAATAGCACGACAAGTGATAAGACTCAGGAAGCATATCTGTTAATCATAAGTCTACGAAGCAGGAGGCAATGCAAACTCTCCATATGTTTGGAAGAGTAACCAAATGGTGGAGGACACAACTCAATATAGCGAGCAAAGCTTCCTAAGGTCATACTACATCCCAAAGTCTGATGAATCAAACGGATAGATGTGCTATATCCAAGGGTGACTCATGATGCTGCCAATAAAGAAAATACTTTTCCCATCCTCTTTTTGGGGTATATTTGATTTTTTTGTTCTTTTTGAGTATTTTGAAAAGAAT
This sequence comes from Picea engelmannii, assembly GCA_009831015.1. Classification (NCBI taxonomy): domain Eukaryota; kingdom Viridiplantae; phylum Streptophyta; class Pinopsida; order Pinales; family Pinaceae; genus Picea; species Picea engelmannii. The sequence continues at coordinate 110,183 of ML821168.1, forward strand.
AAAGGAATATTACGTTACAGTGGAGGAACGAGCATAGAAAACATACAAGCTCAAGGCACAAGGACAAGACTGATGTTCTAGGAAATGATACTCGAGAAAAATCCTCCAGTGGCCAAAGGTGTTAAGACGCAAAAGCAAACTGTTACTAAGCTGATGGGTAAAGGATGCAAGTGCGGTTGATAGAACACACAATGGTAACGTCCTTTGATGTAAGTTTAACGAGCCCAGAGAAGGGAAGATCGGTGATTTTTCATGTTTAGAGAGTCTAAAAAAGCATAAAAGGAAACTCCATTGGGTTACCTTTTTCATCAATAGTCTAGTCGGTTCGAAAAAGGGGTAAACTAGCACCGACTAGACGTCAATTCAAAACCATTTTAACGAGTGTGACAAGGACAAGATCACTCAACTATTTTTTCAATTTTAAGGAGTCTGGAAAAAAATTAACTATGGACTCCATCATGAATATTCTTCTGGACCGTTTTAACGAGTGTGAAAGAATAAGGTCACTCGACAATCTTTTCAATTTTAGGGAGTCTGAAAAGAGCTTAACTATGGACTCTGGGGGGGTTTCTTTTTCGTAAATTTAGTCCCTCAGGCCCGAAAAAGGAATAAAATTATACCTGAGGATACTCTTCTAAAGAATCAGAATTCGATAGAGTATTCCTTTGTTCGTACAGTTGACCATTCGGACCGAAAAAGGGGTAAACTACCGCCGGACAGACGTGACTTCAAATTTCAGTTTAACGAGCGTGAAGGGTCATAAGATCGCTCGGCAATCTTTTCATGTTTAGAGGGTCTGAAAAGGGCTTAAAAGGAGACACGTTTATGGAACGTTCTTCTGGACCAGTTTAACGAGTGTGAAGAAACAAGGTCACTCAGCAATCTTTTCATCTTTAAGGAATCTGAAAAGGGCTTAAAGAAGACTCCGTAATAGTTACTTTTCTCAATTAATCCAGACGAGATCAAAAAACATAAATATAGTCTCGCCGGATGTTTCTTTTGGGTCTCAAAGCAAGCTTGAAAAACAACAAAGGTAGCCCATGATCGACACTTTGTGGGTCGATGTCAGGTATCGCTTCATAAGACCAGGCAAACACGTCACAGAATTCTTTGAAAAGATTTGTGTAAATCTGAATCTCTTCAAGGGAGCAATCCACTCCGACGAAAACATTGTCTATGACGCCAGGGGTTCTGGAGATATTGATAGGTATAGTTTCAGCGATAGTCGCCATAGTGCCCTTAGCATAAATTTCTTGTGTAGCTAAGAGGTTAATAGGACACGACTGATCTCCCATCATGGTGATAGGGAATTCTCCTGCCTCGATTTGGTGTAACTCTGGGAGGAAATATGATCTGTGATGAAGATCTTCCCAAGGTTTGTCCGGACTAGTCATTGCTTTGATTACAACTTCGTCAGAAGGAAAGACTAAGTCTAACAAATCGGTGTTGACAAGAGAATCCTGAGACCAAATAGGCTCAAGGAGTGGATCCAACTCTTGTGCAGGAATTGGATCAGGGGTAGCTGAAGCTTGCTGAACCAGAGAGTACGCTACTTCAGTGACCGACAAGGGCATAGACATGCCCACATGCCCCGTCACATCCATCGTGTCTGATGGGGAAGGAATAATCCACGGATCCTGAAAGTAAGTCGTGCGGAACGACGAAACATGGAAAATCTCAGCCTTGTGGTGGTTCGATATAAACTTGACATCGCCATGAGGAGGTGGGTAATCAAAAGTACCCATCAAAGATGGGCACAAACCAACTCCTATGTTAACGACACCAGCTTGAGGATTATCTATCATGGGAACCATGGATGCCCCCAAGGCTGGGTCAGGGCGAGAAAAGGATAACTGATCAATGGTCACTATCTGGCCTTCATGTGGAAACAATAAGACTCAGAACACTATAGCGACCACCGCTTGCATTGCATACGTCCAGCTACGACCTAACAATAGATTGTAGTCGATGGGGGCATCAACTACCTCTACTTCGATGCACATGGTCTTCCCCCCTAACTGCACAGGCAAAGAAGGAATGATGCCATGCGGTCGGAAAGAACGACTATCGAACGCAGTGAGGAGAGTAGGTGATGAAGACAACTCAGATTAACCAATGGATTTCTAGCATGCTAACGACATAACGCAATTTGAAGCGCCCTCGTCTACCACTGTGCGGAAGATATTTCATGTAAAAGTTTTCGTGGGATGAGCCACTACTATTTGAAACGCGACGTGGTAAGGCAAACGAGGTTTCAAGTCAGTCGTATCTAACATGATGGTACCCAGGTTACAAGTCTCGGTAGAGCCTAAAGCAGTTAACAAGGCTTTTCTCTGAGCAGGGAAACTTTGGAGGACCTTCAAAGCAGACATAGCACAAGGGGTTTGTGATAAATATTCCACCATAGAGTAGTTCTGGGCGGCCCTTATGTTTGGATTGTGAGAAGCTCGCTTGAAAACACCTTTTGGAATGCATGTCATTGTTTCACCCAACATCTTCTCGATCTGTAGAGGAAGAGATGGGAGCTCGGCTTCTTTTCCCTTCTCAGAGGCACTTGGTTTTCTATAGTCGTGCACTCTATTCGTTATGAAAACATCACTTTTAACCATGTATACGTTCGCAGAAGATGAATTGTTTGGGGGGGGGCATTTTTCTTGGCTGCCCCCCTCGACACTGGTAGAGGCTTGAGTCAAATTTTGCCCATGCTTAAAGGGATTAGTCAACATGGCTTGTTGTTGCTGTGTGACAAACTTCTGGGCCTCCGCAAGTCAAGGGCATAGATGGGTTGGGTGGTCTTTCACACATAAGTTGCACAGATACCTCGCCTTCCTCTTTTCCGTGGTGACCTTGCCAACATTATCATTTGGTTTTTTATCCCCCTTACTCTTCTTGCATTGTTTTTTCTTTCCTTCAGGCTACTGGTTGGTGTTTGGGTTAGTCGTCTGTACGGAGTGTACTTCCGACGTTTGAGTAAGAGGAGCAGACAAAGCAGTAGTCTGGTTGGCCGCTGAATGTTGTATAGATAACTGCTGAAATTGTTTTGTCAATTGCTCAGCGGGCTTGGTTTGTGCCGAACCAACTATACCATCGGCATGTGGTCTGGCTCTCTGTCTGGTTTTATCCAGAATCGATCATGGTGCATCCGGGAGGATGGTGTACAATAGACCAGACTGAGAATAGATAAGCTCAAACTGTTGAGCCCTCATGATGGCATCTTCCTTGGTGAAAACCCCTGAAGTCGCAACGTCTTTAGATAATTGTGGAACTAAAGACTTAAGGAACCACTCAAGCAGGAATGTTGGTGGGATGGGTACCTTGATAAGACTCTTTCGGCGTCGCCACTCTCGGATATGGTCCGAGATATGGTCCGCTGTCGTCTGCTCGAAATTGGCTAGCAACTCTGTGTCAGCGTCATATCTCACAGGTAACTGGAAATGGTTAAGGAAGGCCATCGCCAGTTCGCCAAAAGAAGAGTATCGTGAACAATCAAGCTCAATGTACCATTTTGCGACACTCCCAATAAGAGTGCGTTGAAACAATCGCAACTGGATGAAGTCATCTTTCAGTGAGTTAGATGAACACCAAAGGTGGAAAGTAGTCATGTGATCACCTGGATCTTTGTTAGGATTGGCCTCGAACTTTAGGATGTTCGTAGGCAACTTTGTCGGCATAGGAGGCCAACGCGGATCATGACAGATAGGGTCATTTAACAACCGTGTCAAATATGGCAAGTGGAACGTCACCAAGAATGGTAGTTTAGGTTGCTGCTGATAGCTGGGATAAAAGGGTCCTGGAGTTTGACTGGCACCAGGTTGCCAGGAAAAGTTTGGTTGCTGGCCAGGGTTTTGGTAGAAACCGTGGGCCTGACCAACGTAAGGGTTTTTCATTTGAGGAGACGTCATTTGTTGATTCCCCATGAAGGACATAGGATGTTGGGCGTTCATCGTGTTTGATGGAATTTGGGAAGGATTACCCCATGCCGGTCCTAAGGGGAGAGGCATAGAAGTTTGTCTTGGGTTCCATTGACTGTGGAAAGAATTACCTCAGAACGACATTCCAGAGGAAGGAACGGATCCTTGACCTGAGTTCCAAGGTCCTGGTATATGTTCCCCCAGCGCAGGAATAGTACCCTGTGTCGGTGTAGACTGTCCAAAAATGGGTGTGCCCCCTGATGGGAAAGCAGTGGATGCGAAAGTGTTATTACCAAACGTCTCGTTCCAAACAAATGATGACGAACCTACTGGCAAAGTTTGCGCAGGTGTTCCTTGACTCCCGGCTCCAAATGAACTTGTGCGTGCAGGCTGCCCGGCGGACTGCTGATGCAATCCACTAAGCGAAGGGGACGAAGGAGGGATATGACCTCCAGCATAAGGAAAAGCATTGAAAGGGACAGGAATGCCCCCAAGTTGACCTTGTAGAGGAGCATTAGAGCTCCCTTCCCCCAAACCCAAAGTCTGTAAAGTGGAGGAAGTGAGTACAGGACTTGTACCTGAACTAGGCATACCGTATGAAAACGGAGCGCCTATCGCACTAGGTGTGTAAGGGGGTGTGGCCGCCACGATAGATGGGGATGGTCCACTGTGCGACATAGTTGCGGTCGAGACCATGGTGGCCCGGACCGCCGACAAAGGCAAGTTAGGAGAAGCTTCTCATGTGGTAGCAACAGTGATAGGAGTGGAAGAATTCCCAGCGGAAGTAACAGAGTTTGGTTCCATCACTGGGTTAGGCACTGACAGGCTTTCGTAAAATTGAATTGGCACAATAATGTCCGGCCAAGTATTAGTGTTTGAGGTTTCAACCAATCCAAGATTGGTGGTCGATTCCTAGGGGGGTTGTTCGGGCTCAAAAGCCCCAGTTGCTTCGAAAGACCCTTGATGGTCTAGCTTCCACCTTAATGGTGGCGGGGGTGGCTCCAGTATAACCGGCGGCAGGCCCAGAAGCCTTCATGACCGGCGGAGCTCTGAATCCTCCACTGTGTGAAAAGATTCACGAAACGGTAAGGTATTTGACACGAACAAACAGTAACACTCACTAAAAGTAATCCCCTAGAAGATAAATCAAGCAAGCACTAAACTAGTTGGAAGAACAGTTACAACAACCAACACTAGAGCAACTTACCGGTGCAAGTGCAAATCGAATACAGAAGCACCCTCCGGGTATACTCTGCAAATCATGGCCCGATGTCTATCCTAGGTACCGTGGTATACCCCCGCAGTCACCTGTGTATGTCCCTAGAAAAGATTGGCAACTAGTTTGCCAGCACGTGAACAGTCACCAGGCGGGTACAGTCGATAGTCGGGTAGACCACAATGAGCAGGGTATCAAGCCTGAAACCTGTCAAGGGTATCGAGAGAAAATGGTCTGGAAGACAACTGAGAACCTTGAATGGATTTGAGACCCACGAAGCTCCGTGGAAAATGCAAACGATGGAATCCCTTAACAAATCCTCGATATGTGTTCTCCACAACGCTCGGTCCAACTTTGGAGGGGTTATCTCCGCTGCCTTTCCTTACGCAACCTCATGTTTAGCCCCTGTGTTAGAGGGGGGTCGCAGATAACTTTCCGTAACTGGACTTATACACTCCCTATTGACAGACTCCAATGTTTGGTTTGGGTGACCTTGGAGAATTTACTCTCCAACCTATTCCAAGGCCCTATTCTTAAGCTAGTGCATGCACCCTACAAACAAAAAGTCTAATCGATTTTAATTAGCGTTGCTTTTAATGAGATTTTTTAAGTCACAAGGTACGAAAGTGAAACTGATGGTGTGTAAAAAGACTCAAAGAAAAATAAACAAAAAATGCTTGGAAACAAAAACTTTTACTAAAATGCAAAACCAACAACTTTTCAATAAGAAAGACTTCTTTTCTTTTTCAAATTTACTAAGATTTCATGCAGTAAATATAAAGGACTTTCGCTTAGATCTATGAGCTACTTTATACTCTAAATGTACTGCAAAACTTATGCAAAAATACTCTTTCCTAGCTACTGACGCAACAACACAATCTTCAAACCAAGAAGAAAATGAAAAAGAGGCAAGTTTTTTTTATTTTATTTCATTGCAAAATAATGCAACAAGGAAAAATGTTGACAAGAACAAAACCAAGAGAATGAAAAGAAAACTCTGGCTTAAAGCACAGATCGCAACAGAATCAAAGCACAAAATGAGAAAAAGCAATCAAAAAGGCACCGACTCTAACACTTGTCTCAAAACCATAAAACAAATATTTTTTCTCTTTTGTCTTTTCTATCAAAACATCAACTAACCAACACAAGCTAAGGATAAGATGCCCTAACCTGCTGACTGTGCAGCTCCAGACTCTACACCCCTGAGAGGAGTTCTTCTCACCACAGGAGGGGATGACTGCCCCACCCAAGATGAAAAACTACCAACCAAGCCCACGACTGTCACAAATACAGCACGCGTGAAAACGCGTGCTGAGTTACAACAGAGCGCGAGTACCCGCGGGCTAGGCTTAAACAGACCGCGGGTCTATATAAAAGTCAAGATAAGACAACACACAGGCAGCCCAGACCTAAAAAAGGCCTCTGGTATTGACAACCAGGGTCTCTAAAAGGCTTGGATGTTACCACTTCAACAGAAAAGAAAAATTTGCAAAAAAGAAAATAAATGCAAAGAGTAACCAACACAAAAAGGCAGACTGAACCACAAGACAATAAACCAACAAGACCCAGACAGGATCCAAAAAGCCCCCTGAGAAGGTAAACTTCTGACAGGGAAGAGGAGACCGCCTCTCAAGCCTTCTGAAAGCTACACGCTACTGAAACCTCTGCAGCAAGCGTTCAAACGCGGGCTACAGGAGGTTAGGGAACGAGTTACACGCATGCAGGCCTTCTGCATGCCACGTGTACCTCTGTGTGTCCCGAGAATAAATTTCAAGAAACAGTCAAGGAAAAACTGGTATTGATAACCAGGTTCCCTACTAGCATTGACCTAACAGACAACAAAATAAACAAAGAAACAGAAACTGAACTTCTTTAAACTACCCAAAAGACCTTTAACCAAATCCAAAAACCCTAAGAGTAAATATCCCTAGCGGAGTCACCAATTCTATTGTGGGGTTATTCTACCCTACGGACTAACAAGCTAGGGCTTAAACTTGTACGCAGATCATGACCCTTAAGAAATAACTTTTAACCTTCTACCGCAACCTAAAACCCTTTTTCTCATGCAAACATGGGAAGAACCAACTAACCTTTTTATTGACGGTTGGTGTAGATCCCCTGTTGAGATTTTATCCCCTTGCTATTGCTGCTCCTTCCAAAAAAGCGATCCTGCAATCAAGAAAAAACTACGCATGCATGCTATTGATCTACTAGAGGGTTAGAGATTAAACACAAATCAAATAGAATATATAAAACTCGTGTATTTGGGACGGGAAAAGTATCTTTTTATTAATCTCGAGACGAATCAAGTTACAATGATTATAGAGACCGGCCACCATTCCACGATCCTGATCCTGGGCTCCTCCTCTTCTTTGTCCTCCAACTGCTTTGCTTGAATTCTCCTAAAGATTGAGGAAAGGCTAAAGGGTTGGGACAAAGCGGATTCGGCAATTGGGCAGAGTTTCTTTGCTATGATTTTCCTCCTTTGAATAGTACCCCTACCCCTTCTTTTATAGGCTAGAAGGAGCTAGGGTTTTAGACGAACTCTCATCCATGCATGGCTGGGAGTTCTAGTTAACTGACCCAAAGTTTTTCGTCCTGGCGGAAACTTTCCTGATTTTTTGCTTTGTTAGGTAAACGCTTGTTGTAGTGGGCCAGCCCATGTTCCAACACGTGCAGTATAAGGCCTGCCAGCGTTCCAACACACCCAACAATGGGTTAGGGCGCGGGTTACTTGGTTTAAGAGGTTTTTAAAGAGTTTGTTCAGCATGGATTTGGCAATGAAGGGGAATGAGTTGGCCTGATGCCAGGTAAGCATGTATGGTGCAATTTAGGGTTATAACAGTCGTTTAATTCCACTAAGGCTTTAACGCTTGGAAGATTTTGGAGATACAATGCTTTAAACTTCTTCATATCTTTTATGGGTTTTACTACCTCTTCTTCCAAGGCTTCACATCTTGCCTTATTCTCTGATAATTTTTGTTTTAGAATGTCCTCTATTTTCTTTACCTTTTCTAATTCCACTTTTAGCAGGGAAAAGTCTTCATCAATGTTTTTACTGTCTTTCTCGAACTGTATCAACAATTGTTTTTTCTTTTTGTTCTTAAATCTGAGTCTAGTAATTTCTTCTAGGGCACTGATCAGTTCTCCTTCCAAGTCAACCACAAATTCTTCATCATTAACATCACTTCCTATTCTTTAATAATCATAATCCTCTTTGGCCATAAGAATAAATTCATTAACCTTATCTTCATAAGAAGAATCACTATGTGTGTCTCCTGAAGAGTCATCATTGTTTACACATAAACTTTTCTTTTTACCAAATCTCTTGGATTTGTACTTCTCTTCACTTTTAGAGTTCTGGTCCTTCTTCTTGTGTGGACACTTAGATGAAAAGTGACCTATCTTTCCACAGTTAAAACATTTGAAGGGAAACTTGCCTTTGTACTTGCCTGATCCTTTCTTTAGTCTTCTCATGAATTTTTCTTCCATTTGATCAAGCTCATAATCCTCATTCTTATCTTCTTTAAATGATGCTTATATAGTGGTGGGTTTATCTTTACCTATCCTCATTTCATAAGCAGTCAGAGTTCCTAGGAGTTAGTTAATAGGCAGAATTTTAAGATCATTCAGTTCTTCTATTGCAGAAACTTTTGGATTAAATCTGTCAGGAAGAGATCTTAAAATCTTATGAACTAAAGAGGCTTCCTCAATTTTTTCACCAAGTCCTTTCATTGCATTTACTAGCTCTTCAACTCTTAGAAAGTACTTCCCAACAGTTTCATCCTCTTTCATCTTTAGTTGTTCAAAATGTGACCTGTAGGTTTGAATCTTGGCATCCTTTACCTTCTCATTACCTTCATAACTGCTAATGAGTTTGTCCCACATTTCTTTGGCAGATTCTAAGTGAATAAATTTTACAAATTCTTCTTCTACAAGCTCACTCAGAATAACATTCATAGCCTTAGCATTGAAGTTGAATTCTATCTTGTCATCCTTAGAAGCTAGTACAACTAGCTTTACATAACCAGTCTCTACCACATCCCAAACATCTGCACCTAAATCCATTATGTGGGTTCTCATCCTAACTTTCTAGAAGACAAAGCTTGTTCCATTGAAAAGGTGGACCTTATTGGTTTAAGTTCCTTCATGTCTAGTCATGTTTAAGCTCTAGGATCTACCCTTATATCAAAAGAAACCAGCTCTGATACCAATTGTTAGACAATTGAGAGGGGGGGGTGAATCAGTTTTTACTGTGCTTAAACAATTATACCCATTTTAAAATCATTAATTAACACTCAATGATGATGAAAATAATTCATGGAAGTAAGAAATAGAGTATTCAACATCAATCACACACATGAAGTATATAGAGATAGATATTCATGACAAAACCCATAAAGGGAGAGAACCGCTTATTCTTAATATGATAAGTAGTCTTTATTTTATGTACATTATCATTCTTATGACCACCAACTCTTTGTGAGGATACCACCTTTGTTTTACAAGCTGCAACTTGCAGGGAGCACCAACTCCCTGGTTTCTCTAGTACCCACTAGAAGGAAGAAACAACTCCCTGAGTGTTCCAGCACCAACTGTATGGAAGCACCAACTTCCAGTCACATAGGCACCAACCTGTATAACAGAGAACAATGGTTCTCCCTTGCACCACCCTACCACCCTAGTTTTTCTGGCTGTAACCAGATGGAAGATACAACTCCCTATGTTCAAGCACCCACCTGAAACTCTGAGGACAACAATCCTCCCTAGCAACACCCTACCACCCTGAGATATAAATCTTTTCTTTCTGAAATTTATTACAGTGATACAATATTTATCAATGGCTTACAAGTCTCATCACTGTTCTGCTACACTGCTAGGCTCTTCTTGCATCGGTGTCTTCCTGCTCGCATCTTCTTGCACTTTTTGTTCTTCTGTGTTTTATGCTCTGTGTTCCATGTCTGTTCTATGCGCTATGCCTCCCCTATGCACTTTCGCACATACGCTTGGCTGCCTTCTACATGTGTGAATAACTATCCAACTTATTTTACAAAGAAACAACAAGCTTCCTCTGTCACGACATCTTTCTTTTATTCCTGCTCTCATCATCCATTACACTCTGCATATCCAACACTCAAGTCAGGAATCTCAAAGACGCTCAGGAATCATGATTCCAATGCTCAAGAACAATGATTCAGTTAGTGTAACTAAATCATAACTGATCAAGAAACCACAAAGTGAAACAAAAACCCTTCGATCAGATTTTGTTTGATCAACGTCATTGGATTATACACGCAGTGGAATTTTTGACTTTTCAATGCATAACCTCCAATGTGGAGCCTAGAGATGTTAGCTCCCTTCTCAATCTTCCACTGATGTGACCTTGGGAGATTCTCTCATGTGACCAAGTGATTGCGGGCATGAACAAAGGTGATTTGAGGGAAATCCTCTTTTCACCCCACCATTCACTACAGAGCTCCATGTATGCCTTCGACAATACAGTGGTTTTGATTGCTTCTCGCTCAAGAAAAATTAAGACCCAAGCATGTTCTAACCCCACAATTGAGAATGACCGTTGATCTCCAATCCCTTGGTGATGCCTCTTGATCAACGACTTTTATATGCCTCCTTTACTCCTTCCACACACAATGCCAGATCTCGACGATCTGTTGACATGTAGCTCCCTTCAAAATCAATGGCTACGACTTATTTCGTGATCCAAGTTTCAGGAGTTTCAACTCTCAAAGCCTGATTTCCTCTGTACGTCAATATTCTAGAGTTGACAATCCATTGACGTGTGTCCCTTTTCTTGATCAACGGTTGAGATCTGCTTTGCCACTCTGGGCTTCGGTGATTTAAATTCTCCACCTTCATGCTCTCCTAGAACGCTTTTAGCCAGAGTCCATAGATTCCTGCCACGTGTCCTCCTCAAATAAATGACTCTAGTATTCTTTAGGATTTCGAAACTTTCTACCAAGACCATATCAACAACCCTTGGCACCCTTCTCGATCAACGATTGAGTTTCACTTCAGGGCTTTGACGCTTTCACTCTTTGATTTCCTCTAGAGTATTTCGTACCTGGAGTTCATGATCTGTTGATGTGTGTCCTCCTATAGATCAACGATCCTCAGCTCCTCCATCTCTTCAGGCTTCGAGGATTTCAAATCTCAACTTTGCTTCCTTCACTATCTCCTGGAGTGTTTTTCCTCGAACTACATAGATTTATGCAATGCATCCTTCTAGAAATTGACGACTTGGATCTTCTTCTACCCTCGGGTCTTTGGTGTTCGGGACTTCGACACTTTAGGCTAATTGCTACTCCATTTTCCTCTAGATTGATCACATATTGAGTAAGTCATACGCGATGTAGACTGCTTGCTATCAGTTAATACTTCCACTTACACTATCCTTCCACTGTAGTAGATCGATGGTCGAGAATGCTCCCGAAGTGATATTCAGATCAGACGTTTTGTGTCAACTTTGGGACTTGGGGAAAGTGTTGGTGGTAAAACTCCTAGAGTGATGTAACTTACTTATGTCACTTGATGACATGTCACGAGCTGAGTAGCTTCCATGTGTCACTTAGATTTGTGATTTCCACATACTTGAAATGCCTATTCAACTTGACACTTGTCATTTTGTGATTGCACCATGTTTCCTTGCTGACGTGGTCTATCAACTTGGTCTACCACATGTCCTTGTAGACATGGTTCTCCCTAATCTAATGGTCATCGTAATTTCTGTAGATCTGATGGTCCTTATTCATTTCGGATTTCAAGCTTCGGGTAATTCGACTTTCAAGTTTCCAATTCTCCCGAAGTGAGATTCCCTGAAAAGTAATCTACTCGTAACTTTTGACGTGAAACAAATGGTTTTCTTCGATCACATTCTTAGATCAATGGCTCGATCTATCTTCGATGCTTCTCTTCTAGCTTATCAAGTCCTTCCACTTAGAATGATCCAACAGTTGTTGGGTATTCATTTGAAGGTCATTTGGATTAGTGATCCAACAACCACTATAGCTCTTCCTCCTGATATTTCTCGCCTTCTGCTCCACCTTCTATTCTTTCCATCGATGACAAGCACACTCTTTTTGTAAACATGCCAATAGTATAGTAGGCAAGGTGTGTACATGTGGAAAACATGTATTTTTTAGCTCTGGGATTTGCAAAAAGGGATAAAAAGTCTGCATAGGGAAATGGAAAAAGGCCCTCTGTGAAAGATTTAATAGGGCGAGGAAAATATTCCTATAAAAAACATAGGTGTCAAACTTTTTTCCAAGTGTGAATTTCTGGTAAATAACTCAGTTTTTGTGAATTTATAGTATTTGTTCTTATCATAGTAGAAGACGCAAATTCTGGAACCTTGGGTAGCTTTCTTCAAACAAAATTTTCTTGTTAGTCGATTAACAGTGTAAAGAATCTACATTTTATCCCTGAAAAAGTTAGCTTCGAGAATTATTGTAAAAGTATCTTTGAAAAGCCTGAAGGCTTGTCTTCTTACTTTGTTGGAAGTCAAAAAGATCTCTTAAAAAAAGAGTGACAAGAGGAAGGATTTATGTACGACATTAATTAATAAAATCATATTTTTATTTGGGCTCATGTCTCCTAGATATGCTCAAAATTGATTAAGGGGATCTAAGGGTATTTGTACTTGTGTGTTTGTGCATATTTCCTTTGATGATTATGTTGTGTAGTGTGACACGTATTTAATACTAGTAAACAAAATCAAGTACACATTGCTCATGTACTCATGAAGGATAATGTTGGGTTATCAAGAAGGATAATGGTGGATTCTAAATAGGATTTAAAATCATGTAAAGATCTAATTGTTGTTTTTTCAACTAGTCTTTTGAAGCATTGAATTGATCATTAAACTATAAAAATTGAAGGATAAATCATCGAATTTGAGCATTGAATTGCACAAAGGGTAAAGTGCCAAACCCCTTTCAAATCAATAAAGTGAATGTCATCATCAAGACCTGCTTGAAATTTGAATAAGGAGGTCAAGTGAGTCATTACAGTGGAGTCTTTGTAATCACACTTTAGGGTGCATGATCAGTAGTACCCGACACCCTAAGGTGACATCACTGATGCAACATCTGCAATAAATAAAAAATTTGATGCAAGTTGTGACACAAAGGATCTAATAGAGAATATTGATTCAATATATGATACTGAGGAGCTGATCCGAAAGGTTGATGCAACATGTGATACAAATGAGATCATGAAAAAAGTTCATGCGGTTTGTGAAACACAAGACATAATGCAGTTGGTTGATGCTAATTGTGATACATTATACTTGATAGCTAATGCACAGGACAAAAAATATATGGAATATTCCATGCATTTGATGGAGGAAATATTTTTCAAAGACGAGTCCCAAGAAGAAGCACAGAATGACAACAACAACAACAAATGTGGAGAAGCAAAACAACAACAAAATGACATTTCCAAGATTTTTGTTATATATTGGGAAGAATTATCATTCAACCAAACACGACATGGATTAGGATAGGACAAAGGAAACAACTTCCATATCCCAGATTAGTCCAAATTAGTTTAGTTTGCAAGCGCGATATTTCTTGAAGAAATTAAAAATGTTGATAATAAGTGCCAATGTTGTCATAGTTGGTCACTTGGAGACATAGTGTTTTAATCTCCATCCTTGTCTTCATTGTGGGAAGACAAATAATCCTTCATAAAAGTGTAAAAATAAGATATTAAGAAGAAGGGTAAGCAATCAATTCATTATGGTTGGATCAACTCTTGGAAATGGAATCAACAAGTAAATAAGTTGCATCAGTGTTACCATCTAGTCAAGACAAAGGTAAAGTCAAAGTTGCATGGAGAAATGACAAAAGAAAAAATATTTACAACAAATATTCCAAATGATTTTGGTGATTATGCATATCCAATTCTATATGTTCTCTAAAATTAAAACATGAATCAAAGATGGTACTCTCCACACCAGAAGGTGGGGGGAGCACATTGATAAAAAACACACTCTCCAACACCTTCAGGGGGGGATTACATTATTCAACTCAAAATTGGTCAACCAATACCACCACATTATTCAAATAAAAATGGTTAGTGGTCAGCCAACAAAACCACCACATGAAGAATCCAAAGATTAAGCTTGGATCCCTTTAACCACGAATCACTGAAGAATAAAAGAATCAAAATCTCAATCTTGGATCATATCATCCAACTCCAACAAACTTCTCACCTTGCACCTAACAAGGGGGAGTGCCAAATATTAATGATGATATTCAGGCTGAAGATTCGAAGTCTTATCGGTCATAACAATCAATCAACATTGGGAATTCCATCATAGAAACTGGTCTCCTCAAATATATCAAATCAACTATTAGGATGCTAATGAACAGAATGTGAATGTTCATATAAGGAATCCATTTACTTATAGATGAACTATTCAACATAAATATATTGAAGATTTTTTTAGTCATATATTCATTGAAGCTTAGTTCAACAGTTTCATATTGAAGATGATACAAGTTATTGTTTCCTTACTGGTACTATTATTCAGACTTGTGATTGAGGGGGGGAATGTTAGATTGTGAGTCCCTAGACAATCAAAAAGTAAAAGACCACATCGATATGAGTTTTAAACCTTTAACTATTGATGAGGTGTTGTCATGATCCACTAATGAGTTGTCAATGATATCTAGAAGTTGTCCTACCCATGTACCATAAATTCATTATTGATGCATTTTGTAGCTTCAAGAGGTATTCCCACTAGTATCCATGGTGTCAAGTATGTGGGAATATTCTTTGGCACCATATTACACTTTCATTTCGGTGAAAATACCCTTAGACTTGTGTTAGGGATTCATGGGTTTGGTGATGGGATTTTTAGGCATGTGTAGGGGCTTCACACCCACAAGGAGGAATAAAATATTTTAATTTAATGTTGAGTTTAGAAGGTGTTCCTAAACTGAATAATTCAAATCCTATATAAGGAGAGGAGAGATTGTGACAAATCTCATTTTGACATCATGGAGTTAACATAAGTGAGTGAGCACTTGTTCTAGGAGGATTGGTGATTTTAGCAAAGGGAATTTCTGCAACTTTGGAAAATATGGCCTAGGGTTATGAATCTTCCATTTTTTGTTATTGATAGGGAAATCACACATGTGAGGTAAGGAGGTTGCATGTGTAGAAAAACAACAAAAGGGAAGAAGTCACATGAATCATACGAAGTGTCCATACAATATTTATGTACATGTGCATGGGTTTTAGTGGAGACAGTCACATATGTATGTGGGTTTAAGTGGAGACATTCATGTATGTATTCGGGCCTCAGTAGAGATAGTCACGTACATCTAAATTCATACAATAGGATTTTATTCGAAGCAATTGGTCTATACAGGCTGACATCAACATGTTGTACAGGTATAGTTGGAGAAAATTTGTAAGTTGGGATTTGTCCTAGGAATTTTGTTGATTTTGTGCTTTTAAAGAGGACTAGTTTTTCCCTAATATTTGGTGATTTTTGTGATAGTTAAAAGGGATGAATTTTCCCTCACAAAATTCTGAATTTGACAATTTATATAATATAAAATTTTGTGTCTCAAGTGCATGGATGATTTATCTATGACTTTGTTGTTTCCACTACTGTAATTTTTAGTCAATAATTTCAGTGTAAAATTGTTCAGTGATAAAAAAATAAGGTTTATTGTTTGAGTCACTTGGAAGTAATTTTCAGATTTAAAATTAGTTGCATGTGAAAAATTGACATGGTATCAGAGTCGAGGCTTCAAAAAAAGAAAGGGAGTCATCTCTTGAAACATAGTTGTTCCTGCAGATTGTATGTTCAACAGAATTGTTGTAGAAAATTTTTGTTTTGTTTTGGGCAGGGCAGAATGGTGAACACCTTGAATATTGAGGATAGATTGGAAGGGGAAAGAAATGTTCAGGATTGGAAGGCTAGGTTTCTCCTTCTTTTATAGGAGAATGATATCAAAGAGTATGTTGAGGGTGTGGTTCCAAGTCCAGTTGATCCACAAGAATTGATAGCCCATAAGAAGAAGGATGTGAAGGCCAAGAAGGTAATGTTGGACTCTATGAAGAATCATATGATTCCTCATATATCCAAGAAGAAGACAACTAAATAGATTTATGATGCTTTGGTAGGATTTTTAAAAAGTGGGAATGTAGGACATAAATTGATTTTGAATCATGAGCTCCAGGCTACTAAGATGTCCAGTTCAGACATGGTTGTTAGCTACCTCATGAGGATTACTCAAATACGTGATCACCTTGCAACTATTGGTGAGGTAGTTGATGATGTTGAGTTGGTGAATATGCCATAGAGTGGTATTCCCTAGTCTTGGGAACCATTTGTGCAGGGGATTTGTGCATAAGAGAAGTTACCAAGATTTGACAGATTATGGACAAATTGCATCAACGAGTAGTCTCAGTTTGAGTCCAAGAGTGGCAAGCAGAAAGGTAGCAATGACGAGAAACATGCACTGGTTTCTCATAATAGAAAGGGAAGAAGAGGTGGTTCTCTTGAGATAAAGGTATCTCTAGATCCAAGGAGGAAAAAGGACCTTAACAAGGTTAAGTGTTTTTCTTATCATGAGTATGGTCACTATGCTTCACAATGTCCACAAGGGAGGAGAGGGGGAAGGAAGCAACAATCATAAAAAAAAGAGGTTGATGAGGCTGCATATAGGATTCATAGGGATTTCTTATTGGTCTCTTCTCTTTCAAGTAGAATCTTCAATCATGGGACTTGGTTTGTGGATAGTGGAGCCTCATGTCATATGATAAGAGAACGAGAGTTATTTGAGAGATTCACGGATACTGACTTAGATATGTGGATTGAGCTTGGTATGGGGACCATGCATGTAATGTAGGGAGTCAGGACAATACAATTCCAGATGGGGTTAGGAGATGTGTTGAGTGTGACCAATGTGCTATGGGTGGCAGAGCTTAGGAGGAGTGTGATATTAATATCATATATTGAGAAGAAGGGATACCATGTATTGTTCTGAGATGGAAAGGTGTTATTTGTGCCCAGAGGATTTAGCTTCAAATTAGTACCGGTGCTTGGAGTTAGAGAGAGAAGCTTGTATAGCCTGAAGGGCCAGCCTATGAGATTCATGACCAACAATAGTAGAGTAACATAGGTCAGGGAAAGGGTAGCTCTAAAGGTTATATAGACTCGAAGGGATCCCAACTTTTGAGGGAGTTAGCAGATTCAGAGGGACTGCGACCTCATAGGGAGTCAGTGGGCTCAAAGGGAGAGTCATCCATTCATAGGGAGTCTACCCTCCGGTTTAGATGGGAGAGATCCATCTTCCAATATTGACAAGAAAGTACCATGGGTTGAGGAAGATAATCAGGAGGCTCAGAAGAAGGAGGCTTCTAGGAGCAGTGTATCTTCCCATGAGGGATCATGCCATACAACAAGTTTTGTTTCCATGAAAAAGGGAGCAACCAATCAGGAGGATTGGAGTGCAACTATGGTAGAAGATTTAATGTGGGAGATATACATACATCCAAATGATGGAGGATGGAACACCTACCTTGCTAAGAAGAAGTTTTGATGCATTTTGTAGCTTCGATAGGTATTTGTTGAGATTCAACAAGAAGATCCTAGTGAAAATTATGCACCTACACTAGGATAGAGCCTCAGGCTATTTTTAGGTGGAAGTCTATTTTTAGATGATGAGAAAATTATATTTATAGATGATGTCTATTTATAGATGGTACATATTTATAGTTGGACAATAAATATTAATCTATTCTCAATGAGCACTTGGAAATAGTTAACTGAAGTGGAAAATCAGTTAGCTATAGAAAATTTGAGTTCAAAGGTTGACTGGTGGGACATGCAAGTCGAATTAGTTGTAACCGAGTGATTCAAAGTTGTAACAAAGTTATATGTGTAGTTATGTGAGTTGCAAAGTAGTTTAACTCAGTTAAGTGAGTTAAGATTAGTTGTACTAGTTGTAAATGAACTTACACTAGTGAGAGATCAGTGAATTAATTTTTAATTAATTCAAAATCAGTGGTCTCATATGCAACTGAATATTTACCAATGTTAACTACATGCATGTTAGATCCAGTGGAGACCCAGTTGAGATAATAGGTGAAAGGGAGAGTTCGACTATTAGTTGTGACAATAGTGAGTGCACTCATGTGACCACACACACATTGGATGTGCCCATGAGGAATGCGCAGCCTAGGCAAGAGGGATTTATTCTTTGCAAGGATTTCCATGAGCAGGGATTTGCACAAAGGAGGTAGGTTGTCTGGAGGCAGCAAATTGGCACATGCATTTGCCAATTTTTGTATGACAGTGTGAGATGATTGTATATTGTACTGAGAGCTCTTGGATTAGAGTTTTGTATGAGATTGTTTCATGATCCATGATATATACATAATATATGATAGTGGTTTTTTTAGCTTTATGCTTTCTCGGTAAAAACATCTGTGTTATGTGTGATTGATCTTTCTTCTTGATATTGAAATTGGTGATCATGTTTTAAATTCCGCAATAATATTTGTAGAAGCGATTATGTATTTAACAATGGCATATAATTGATAGATCAGGAGAATCTAGGCAATACATAATTTGTATTAAAATTTCTACAGTATTCCCACAAGTAGCCATGGTGTAAGGCATGTCAAAATATTTGTTGGCACCATATTACACTTTCATTTTGATGAAAACTTCCTTGTATTTGTGTTGGGGATTCATGGTTTTGGTGATGGGATTTGTGGGCTTGTGTAGGGGCTTCACACCCACAAGAAGGAATAAAATATTATAATTTAATGTTGAGTTTAGATGGGGTTCTAAACTCACTCATTAGACTCCTATATAAGGAGAGGAGAGATTGTGAAAAATATCATTGTGACATTATTGAGTTAGCATAAGTGAGTGAGCACTTGTGCTAGGAAGCTTGGGGATTTCAACAAGGGAATTTATACAACTTTGGAAAATCTAGCCTAGGGTTATGAATCTTCCATTTTATGTTATTGGCATGGAAATCACATGTGTGAGGCAAGGAGGTCGCACGTACGGAACAACCATAGAAGGGAAGAAGTTGTGTGAATCGTACGAAGTGTCTGTATAGTATTTATGTACATGTACGTGGGTTTTAATGGATACATTCATGTATGTGAGTGGATTTCAATGGATACAATCCTGTATGTACACGGACCTCCATAGAGATAGTCACATACGTCTGAAATCGTATGACATGATTTTTTGGGTAGAATACAGTCCATACAGGTTGACATTAGCAGCCTACGATTGATGCCAACAAGTTGTATAGGTACAATTGAAGTAGATTTGTAAGTTGGGATTTGTCCCTAGAATTTTTCTTCTTTTTTGGTTTTAAAGAGTGTTGGGCACAGGCCCAGTTTTGAGGAAAAGCAACACAAGTAAGGTAGAAACACATGCAGAAAAAACAAAACATGTAAGACAGATGAACATAAAGGAAATGCAACACATGTAAGACAAATGCGCATGTAGGAAAAACAACACATGAAAGACAAACACACATACAGAAGAGGAAAGCATGCGAGGCACACATGCAAGAAGTCCTAGCCATAATAGGGTTAGGGTTTTAGTAATAAGATGTAATGGATAGTAATCCCAAAATAGGTATAAGTAGGCACCTAGGATGTTTAGGTCGGGGGTTGGGTTCTCGGTGGGATGGATGGAATATGGTTCAATTTTGTTGGTCATTGTTACTAGGTCATTCAAATAAAGAATGACTATAAATCTGATCTGTTTTGTATGTTGTTGAGTTGAGGAGAGGAATTAGGGTAGATATTGAGGGTTAGATCACAGGTTGAGTATCCTAATGTGATCTAGTCCTCCTCATTGTATATCTTGACCCGCTGATGGAGAATTGTAATGCACGTGGTGCTGTAGTTTTGGAAACACCATAATAAAAGAGATGAGAAACCAAATCTTTGTGGATGTAGCCCAAGAGGGGTGAACCATAGTATACCATGTTTTATGTGATTGAATATTTCATATTTCCTTTTCTTTCAATGATTAGATGTTAGACAAATGCGTGAATGACTAGTTAGATCTGTTATTTTACATGCATGAATAAGAATGATAGGGTATTCAATATAAGTTGAATGTTAAAGTAACAAATGAAGATCATAGATTTTAATCCCATATCCGCACTCATTCCCAGGTTGCAAGAACTTGAGTGTTGCATCCACCAATAGAACTATCTCAAGTGAGACTGTGCAGTGCACTATGTATGTTGTGTTTCCTTCTGGTTTACTAGAGGGGCCGATATTTTTAAATGGGTTTTGTTGGAAACCGTGATAGACCTAAACCTGGGTCAGCCCAAGAAAGGTAGCAAGAGAGAAGTAAAACCAATGAATGGTTCTGTTTTTGGTTGGAACAAAATGGGATTGAGTGAATGAGATAAGATGAAGAATTAGGAAAATAATGTCATATCTAGTGAGAAGACGTTAAAAAGAATGAGAATATAAAAGGGGATGTTTATACCATGGAATCCAATGAAGGCGAAGATTAAGATCTAGTTGAAAACAAAGGAGATGGAATTTTCATAGAAAGATAATAGAAACCCGAAGTTCACACCGCTCAAATATTTGGACAAGTACGTATTTAGTGACTTACATGAAGTATTTTTCTGTGATTTCCCGCATGTGTTACAAGAGTGGATATTGAGGTTGAAAGAAAACCACCCTAAAAAATCGGATCAGACAACTAGAGTGGAATTCTATGGAGATTGTGTAGTTACAACAAGTTGACAATAAATTTACATGCGCAATATATTTCTGGTTTGACATCATTGTTGTAGGATTTATCACAGAATTTGTAGTAGATACTGTGAAGTCTTACAACACAGCAGAGCAAGAGTTATTGAAGGGACCTAGAGGTAGGTATATCATATTGTTGTATAATTTCATCAAGATTTTATTGTATAACAAATATGTAATGACAATGGTAGCAGACAACTAAATTTCTCTCCATGCATGGGGGAAGGGGGGAAGCACTAACAAGAGATGGATAAATGGAGAAAGAGATGGATAAAGGAAAGAAGGAGGAGGCCTTCGATCCAATCATGATGGAGGAATAACAGATCAATAAGATCATGGAAACAACTAGAAGAACGTGTAGTGGAGCACCCCACCAATACAACATGAACAATAAGAAGAGAGCCATGGCCGTGAGGGAAGGATTGGCAAGTGATGACGAATAGGTAGAGGATATCCGGTCTATGGAGAAGATTGAGGAAATCATGCATGCGCCATATAAAAGGAAGAAAATAGGTCCAAGGGCAGAACTCCTATCCATATCAATGTCTGTGTGGAACCCATAAACCCATGTGTGACCAATACACTAGAAATAACACCACCATTTAGACAACCAAATTTCAGTGGAAGAAATGCAACAAGAAGTACATCTACATAAGGAGAAACAACTAGGAGAGCCAGTTCAGGAATCATTAGTCAAGGATCTACACCACACAGAGGTAGTAGTTCATCATTCAGGATGGAAGGACATGATCCCACCATCAGGTTACCAAAATTCAAGGGAGAGGCATCGAAGGACCTTGAGAAGCACTTGTTCATCTATGAAAAGATATGGGAAGAAAAGCATATCACAGATGAGGATACAAAACTTGTGCAATTAGATATCACACTAAGAGACCACACACTATATTGGTACATGATATTAGCTGCAAACAATCCACCAGGAACAACCAGAACTATTGTGGATATCAAGAAGTTGTTGATAAATGAATTCTAGAAGCATAGCTCAGACGATCAGTACATGAATGATATGATAGAGATCAGGCAGAAACCATGAGAATATATTTGGGATATTGACCAGAGATTCAAACAATTGAAGGGAAATTTGAAGTATGTCATGACAGATATGCAACATAGACATCTATTTGTGAATTCTCTACTACCACACTTGAAATACCCTTTGAGACAGAAGATGTTTCAAACTCAGGAAGAGGCTCTGCAGGAAACCTTACAACTAGAAGAGAACCAATATCAGAAGATAGATCCAACAATAGAGGAACTGAAGGAGCATATAAATAAATTATCATTTCAACTAAACCAAAACATGAGTAAGGACAAAAGAGAAGTTGTTTGGTGTACCACATGTAGGATAGAAGGACATCAAAAGAATGAGTGCCCAAAATTTGCGCAGTACATGGCAACATGAATACCAAACCCTTTTCCGACAGGAGGATTATGGTGTGAGATATGTAAGACACAGGGTAATGATCCATATCATTGTCCAATGATGTAGAAATATCAGACAGTGCCTAAGAGTTCATATTGCAACTTTTACAAGTCAGTAGGCCATGATGACAAATATTGCAGGACATTGGAGATGATGAGGGAAAGAACATCAAACACCTATAGGGTGCAGGAAGAAATGATGACAGGGAAAGATGCACCACAATTTAACCAAGTACAAACCCCATATAACATTGTGCCACAAAAATATAACACTATGTAGCCACAGTATAATCCCATGCAGTATAATCAAGTGCCCCAGTACAATGCCACACAAGGATATCAAGTTGGATACATAGGTGGAATAAAAGGTAGAGGAGGATTTGGAAAAGGCGGAGAACGAGTGGTATGCCATAAATTTCAACAACCTTGACACTATTCAAGAGAATTTCCACTTCCACCTGCAACATGTATGTGTTGTCGCACATCAGATCATGACACAAAAGACTGTCCGACACTATTGGGGAAGATCCAGGAAAAGAGGAATCAGAAAAATAAGAATGTTTAATGGATTTCTACCGAAGAAAGGGATCATGGAAGAAATATCAACATAGTTGCATGCAAAGGCACTAAAACATGAGATGACATAGTAATACTAGATCCAGCACAATACCAATGGGTGAATAAGAATGCCAAACCACAGAAGCAGTTTGATGCGCATAATGAAAAGGATCTATTCAAGAAATCCAAAAAAGAATTATTGAAGCCATACATTGCATCTACATCAAATGCACAACATACTCAGAACATACCAACGTACGAGATGCCTTCATCACTGGATCACACTAATGAAGCACAACCCTTAGGACAAGTAAGTACCATAAAGGACTTTCTGCAATCCCATGTTAAACTACTAAATGATCCATCATATGTTAAAGTATTACAAAATATGTTAGAAATATGTAACATAGACGTAGAGGGAAAGCTAGAGAATAAAATAGTTAATCACTTGCATACAAGGAGGAGGACAAGAAGAGAGTTCAAACTGAATGCCAACATTGGAGATTTCAACATGGGCGATATTATAATGGATTTAGGCTCTGAAGTAAATGTGTTACCCAAGAAGACATGGAAATGTATGGGAGAGCCCACATTAGGATATTCACTTGTTCAATTGAAACTAGAAAATCAACACATGGTTATGCCAATTGGAAGGCTAAAGGGTGTGACAGTAGATCTGGATGGAGTGCGCACTAAAGCTGATTTTGAAGTGATAGAAATAGTGGATGGAACAACAACTTATCCATCATTTCTTAGCTTGGATTGAGCGTTTGAAAACCAGGCCATAATCAATTTTAAGACAAGGAAGATGACATTCGAGTTAGGAGAATACAAAGTCATTGTGCCATTAGACCCATCAGGAGGAGAAAGGTTTGTAGAACCCACTTGCTTAGACCTGGAGGAAATCAACCAGTTATACAGAACCATTGCACAAGAACAATATTATGTAAATCCAACTACAGATGGAGTACTCAGTTGGAGAAGCATCACATCATGCTCTTTAGACTTAGATATAGGGTTGGAGAATTGGTAGCAAAAATTACATGAAGTATCCACAGGAAGGTGTGCAAGAATAGATCGCACAGTAAGATGGGTAGGTATAGAGATAGGAGAACCTCC
Source organism: Picea engelmannii (assembly GCA_009831015.1). NCBI lineage: Eukaryota > Viridiplantae > Streptophyta > Pinopsida > Pinales > Pinaceae > Picea > Picea engelmannii. The sequence continues at coordinate 134,219 of ML821168.1, forward strand.
CAGTTTTCATGGGGTTAATGACCTAGAAGAATTCCTAACAAGATACGAAGATGAAGTGTTAGAAAATCATAGTCTCTTAGCGTTGGAAATAGAACTCAAGGGAACACCTGCAATATGGTGGGGTGCACACAAAGAGATAGTTAAGGACTGGTACCAATGCAAGCGATTAGTGCGCATTAGATTCAGCACAGAATAGGGAATCAATTACCTGCAGAGATATGATGGAAAATAAACACCAGCCAAACACTTGGAGAAGTGAAAAACACTATGGATAATGACACCACCAAAAGAATGGCCTTATCACTTCATTCACACATTGGAAGGAATTCCAACAAACTAGTATGTAGACCAGGAACTGCGCAGAGGCACTGCAGAATGGACAACATTATAGCATAATTTTCTAGTCACTTTATCATTTGAACATGAGAACCCTAACATTGATTCAGAACCAAAACAAATCAGAGGGGTGATATTTATTAAGGAACCAAAGGTTGAACTTATAGTAGAGTATCAAAATCAGAATAAACAAACAATGAAAGAACTATTGTCATGCTATCATGTGAAGCAAGAAGCACAGGATGAATATGACCCACGCAAAATTCAAATTGGCAAAATTGAAGGAGAAAGAGAGGTGGAAGGTCCATATTTGGAATCAAAAGTATTTGTTGCACCAATCAAGGTGAATAAATTAAATATTGGGACAAATGATAATCACAAAATGGCCAATATTGGAGATTACTGGGATGAACAAATAGTAGAAAGAATAACAAATTTGTTGCGCCAATACAATGACATGTTCCCAACAACCTTTATAGAGATCAAAGGCATAGAAGGAGATCTAGGATAGATGAAGATACCTCTCAAGCCTAAGGCTAGATCTGTCAAAAAATGACAGTATAGATTGAACCCAATATATAAGAAGAAAGTCAAAGCATAAATTAACAGAATGTTGAAAGTTGGAATCATAGAACCAGTAGAAGAATCATAATTAATAATCCCTATGGTAGTAAAGGAGAAGAAGAAAGGCGACATATGGACATGTGTCGATATGAGAAAGTTGAATGATGCTTTCCTGCATGACCCTTTTCCCACCCCTTTCACAGATGAGGTATTAGAGAATGTGGGAGGCCAGGAAGCATACTCATTCACAAATGGATTCTTAGGCTACCATCATATCAATATAGCTCCAAAAGACAGGTACAAGACCACCTTTTCCATAGAATGGGGATCCTACCAGTACACAGTCATGCCTTTTGGGCTAAAGAGTGCACCAACAATATTCTCAAGGGTAGTCATAGTTTCCTTCAAAGAATTCATCAATCAGTTTTTAGAAGTATATCTGGATGATTGGACAATCTATAGTCTATTGAAAGATCATACAGAGGTGTTAAGGTTGATGTTGGAAAGATGTAGGCAGAGTTAGATATCATTAAATATCAAGAAGTGCATCTTTGGGACACCTTTTGGAATACTATTGGGACATATAGTCTATAAACAAGGGATATTGGTGGAACCTGCAAAGGTTGTAGTCATTGTTAACTTACCACCACCAAAATTAGTACGTTAGTTGAGAGAAACACTGGGACATATAGG